>JARWCS010322562.1:0-12752 GCA_034783895.1 Geukensia demissa | reverse complement strand
TTGTTGGCCATGGTCTTGTCTGTCTTCCGACTTAACGATTTCTGTCTGCCCCTTTGGTATCTTCGAATTCCTTTAACAATTAACATACTTAACAAAATACATGCCAATAGAAGATATCTCTCTCATAAATACTCGCAGTTACTAAAAGCCAGGTCGGTGTGAGATTCCTGATAAAATATCAAGCCTCTCAACAGGAGATGTCATCAAACACACTATGAGCGACAATTTAATACCGTGTTAAAAAGACCGTATGCCATTATTATATACCTAACGAAATTCAAAAGAAAGAGTATTAAATATTGCAGAAACATAAGATCTGTTTTTAACATATCTTCCCTCGTCATGCCGGTCATGTTTCTTTTTCCATGCCAACACATCAACTGATGTAAAATTTTGTCAAAGATATCTCAGTTTCGGATGTTTGTTATTGATTTGCAGACCCAGTCATAAACATTCAGAATGAGCTATTATGTGACTTTAAATGTTATGAAAAGATCATCCTTCATTCTATGCAATATGAATCACTCAGGGACGGGATATAAACTCTTCTGAATGGAAGTATACATAGCAAACACATTTATACACAATCTGTGCTGTAAACGGGAATGGTACAAACAATCAAACAAATCTATTACGACCAGAAGTCCTTAAATTACTGCATGCATTGGATATGCAGTAAAGGTCAATGCAATGCAATTATTTACTTAATTTGAAAAAAGACAAATATTCCTGCTTTTTTCTTTGATTTTAAAACATCACGGTTAACACCAAAGTTTAACACCAAAGTGCTTAATTCATCTAAATACATACCCCTCTATACATCGACATAATTTACAGATAATCGGTTTATATAATAATATCTAACTTAGTTCTGTAGGAAAGCATGTTTTCAATGGATGACATGTCCTAAGGGAATTAGGTAGAAAATTTATGTTTACATTGGATTTTTTAATTTGAAGAAAAATATAAATGAATAAAAAAATAAAGTATATGCATTAGTTATGTCAGCAGGCTCCTGAAATGCAAGTAACAAAATTGTCAAATACGGGGATGACTTGTTGTTAACCTTAAGCATGCTACCCTTTACATTTACAGCAAACGAAATAATATCATTAAAGTATAACCTACATGTATTTTATAAACATCAGCTTTCGTGATCGCCTTTATAACAATATAAAAAACTTTTCCTTCATCAAGATCCGGATTATTAAGTCTGAAATGGTTGTGGTGTTTTGTTGATTTAAAAGGAACAATGTCTGGAGCTTCGCTGTCCTTGGTGGAAGATAATCCAATTTCATAATCATATATTAAACGTTCATCGATTCCAGATTTCCAACGTAGTGAAAGCTGTAAAACAAAGTAACTTTTTTGCTTGTACAAAATTTACAGTAAACGTAAATATTTTTGTGGGATATTAATTTTGCAAAATGCAAATGTGAAGATTTTGCTTTGGTTCAAATGTAAAAAAAACGCGAAATAAGCGACAATTACCCCACGTAAAAATTTCTACTTTAACAGTACTTTATCTTTTTTGGTTCATTTCATTCGATTTTTTATTTCAATTGGACTCTTACATAGAAACATTTACCCTTACTACTAAATGTGACTAGATTTTGCAATGTTGAAGATTAATCCGTGCTATCTGAATTTTGAATTGTGCTCAAGGAATAATTAAACCGATTTTTTCCTCGTGCATGTTATTTCTCTTTTATTTATTGATGTTTGGTGTTTCCGTCCTAATGTGGAATCTCTGCTAAAGTGGCGTCCATTTGTTGGCAGACTATTTATAAAGACATAACCAACGGAGAGCAGCCGGTGTTGGGGAAAAGGTCACTCGGTTTCTCTGTCAGAAGTTGGAATATCTTTTAACATTCCAAAATTAGCATTTTTTTGCAAGAAGTTCCAAGATTTGACACCAAACCGGTCTTTTGAATGACTTATTGTATGCGAAAATATTTTAGTCTTTAATATTGGCTAAAATATTGGTGACAATAACAATTATAAACTCAGTTATGTATCAGTTATTTTAATGAAAGGCTTGGTCATTTTCATGACAACAACAAAATGAGCAGGTTGTTGTGTTACTACCGAAATACGATAGCAGCAAGACAATATTTCCGATATTGAAAAAAACAACTGCATTTTTAAAATCTAGAAATTCAGTAAAATATCAGAACAGAAATTCAACTGGAGCATCACTAATGGTATGATTTGGTAGTTCTGTTTACCATTGATTCCTCTTACACACTTTTCCTTTTATCCCAATCTTCTTGTGGTTACAAATGTGTAAATGGTTTTCTTATTTGTGCTGACGAAATATGCATTAATTATTTGTTGTGTTGTACCAGATTTAGTCACAAAGTTTAGTAAATATAATACTTAAAATCTATGCTACAAATAATGTATATCGCAAAATCATATATATGATATTATAACAATTACTGGTTTTTTTACCTGTGAACTTCTTGGCAAAACTGACAAGAATGATGAAAATCCATCAACAATTGTCGTACAATCCAGATTAATGAGTGAAGCTTCTTCATATAATTCTATATCATCGACAAATATTAGAGATATTCTGTAAATATACAGACATTCTGCTGGAGATACAAAACATGTATTTGGTATAGATTGATCGTACGATTTAAAATATGACAACATGTATTTCTCACCACTGGGCGAGGTTTCATGTGACTATCTTCAAAATCAATCTGAATTTACCCGTACAAAAAGCTTTTACAGATTCAATAAATCTGAAATATAAATTCCAATCAACTTTTGACAGACCAAAGTGAAACTCCTGTCGTTTTGGATACTATTTTTTAAAACTCTTCTACTATTCATTGGATCGCGGCATTCCTACGTTTTTGATTTCATGCTGCTGAGGTTATTTCTTGAAATGAGCATTCAGCTAAATGAAATTCACAATGGTGAGTCAACATTGCTAATCATGTATGAAGGTGTTAGGGCAGTTAAAGAAAAGTCTGATATCAAGGTTTTCAATTAATCTAGAATTGTGCATTGCTGGGCAGCACATACACATGTTTGTATATCCATTTGACCGGTTTCTTACCCACAATCCTGACTGCTGTTAATAGGATGTCTTTTCAAAGACCTATCTAAAAACCAGACTTTGTTGTCGTCGTCCACAACCAACTTTGGTACGCTTCTTATATCTGTAACTATGATATCTTTTATAGACGGCATAAATGAAGATACTGTAACCCCGTCCGAACAAACTGCTTTAGACGCTTCGTTTGCAGGATTTACTGCAAAAACACTAACAAAGAAAGTTCCTTCGCTAACTACGTCAAAAGAAGCAAATGTATTAAAAGTTTCCGTTCCCTGCAAAGAAAAATATGCATCGTTTTTGTTGATACATTGTGTATTTTAATGTTGCAGATATTTTATTCTTTACATGCTTAAAATTTGAACGAATACTGACAGGACAGTTATGCGGTTATTTTCTTTAAGATATGGCTTTTAATTTTACCTAAAAAGAAGGAAGAAAACTTATACATTTAATTGTTATTTAACTGTTTGTATCGGTCAGTTAATCGGCTGTTCTAAACTTCCATCATCCACAGGTGTTGTCCTAACTGTGAACCCTTCCTCAATAAAGTTGTCAGTAAGTTTTGTTTTGCATTCACAGCAGACATTAAACTTTTTTTGTTTAATTTTCAGGGATTTTGACTGGAAGCAGTGTTTCAAGAACAATATAGAAAATGTAACAGAGCCACACTTCGTAACATGTAAAGGTACTCACAACAGATATATTGATAATTTCCTGTTTGTCCCAGCAGCGATCAGAAAAGATATATTTGTAGTATTCAACTCCACTCTCTGGATCAAAGAATCCGTCCCAGTAAGCATTCAATTTAAGACTTTGTTGATAGTCCACTTCTGGATAACCAGGTATACCATCATGTACAGTCCCTGTCTGTGGTGCTGAAGTATCTATCGTTATCTGCAAAAATACTTTTACCCATATTAAACGTATCTCTCATTTAACTTCAAAAATTTCCTGACAAATCTTTATTTATTTCTGAAAAAAACTAACTTGCTTTTTTCAAATAGTTAAAGCCAACAACATTCAAATCTCAATGATGTGGCCCTTTTTTGGATTAAACATCGTCCAGTGTAAAAAATGGTCCTGAAGACAATAACTCTCTGTAATCTTACCCGAGGACTGAAATAAACATATTGATTATCATGAAATATAGTTTTCTTGATTTTCCTAAGAAATATATAACAAGAAGTATACTTGTACACAGGACACTTTTTTGGCTACACCTTTACGAAACTAATTGCCTTTCCTCCCCTTCCATCAACCGAGATTGCTGCCACCTTTAAATACAACTTTACTTATATCGAATAAATAAAATATATTTAAACATAAACCTTTCTGTTAGATTCCCTTTAAAGACCTAATTTAAATCTAATATTAACACAACTCAATTGACCGTTAATTTTAATAAAAAATACTCATTATTTCTTTTCTTTTAACCTTAACTATTCACTGATTAAAATTGTACTAAGGTTAAGATGTTCTTTTAAGGTCCTTTTTTTAGAAAAATACTTTCACACTATTTTTTGTCTTGCACTCTCTGTTTATGTTGCTATTAAAGATATTTTTACGCTACCAAAATTGGAAAATACCACCAAGGAGACAAAACAAAAAGTAAAGACAGAAGAGAGGCAAGACCATGGTCAAAACATGAAACGAAAAACAAACATAGTACACACATATAAACCATAAATATACTGGAAACAAAAACAGGATTAACACGAACACTTATAAAACTAAGTGGAGTCTAAGTGCTCCGAAAGGTTATACATCTCCTGGTCCACTAGGGGCACCCGTTGTGTAACTCAGTAAAAACACAGTGTTTAGTATCAATCGATGTCAATCACAACCGGTATAAGAACCGATTTGTAATCACGACATTGGGAAGATATCAGGAGTGATGACTTTAATCTGTCTCTAAAATCAAACTGAATGTGTTTTGATTGGTGTCTTAACGTAGATCAAGAGAACCATGCATATTTATATTCTGATTGGAATTTGAAAAACCTTTCAGAGGCAGCGAGGACTTTTTCGTCGTTACATACTGATATCTCTAGTGGTATTTGTAACTGTCTGTGCGAGTTAAATCTGATACATTTGGTTTTTTAAGGTTTGTTTTATGCAGTTTTATCACACTACCCTCCCAGGTATGAGAAGGGTTGAGCACTCAAAAACAAGTTTACTCTAGCAGACTGTTTATGTGCCTGTCCCGAACCAGAAACCAGCAGTCTCATGGATGTCGTTGTTATAATGTTAAACACTTACTCGCTTTACATTGTAAACTTGTTTGGTTAATTATTGTTTCATTTGAATGTCATCTTATTTTTTGTGATCTTACCTAACAGTGTGAATCTTTGTCTATTGTTGAAGGCCTTAAAGTAAAATATCCAAGCTATAACATACCTTCCTAGTTAAAATTGTAGTCAGCATTGCTTTGTTTACCACTGTTACTTCAATAAAATAGTCGGAATCATGAACACCTTTGTCTTTTCCAGGAGTCAGTCCAGAACCATTAACAATGGCTGGTTGGACATGGAAGTGGCGGTGATAACAGCCCATGTACAATGTACAGTAACAATCAGACCCACGTGGGTAATCTTTATATTTCTCTTTACACTCAGTCATGTTCTTTAAGTAAAAATAAAAGCAATATATTAATTATATAATTAAAAGGAGTCGGTCTAATTTTGCCAAAACTCTAGACCTTGCTACCCGACATTATTTGTTGGTGATGTTTGATCTTTTCTGAATATGACGTATTTTGATTTAATTTTCGTTAGCTTTACACAACATTTAGCCTTTAAATCAAATCTATTGTCTGTAAATCACATAATTGTGAGTGGTTTAGTTTAGGTTATAATAGAAACTTCTTAAATTCTAATCCCCTGCCGCCCTGATTTTTTTCTATTATCAAATTTCCGCTAAAAATACCAACCGAAAATATGACTGTGGTGTCCGAAACCGACCAGGAATTATTGTTCTATACGACACTGCCGTTTTGTTAAAACAAGACGATAGCATGGTACTATTCTTCATACAATTTCACTTTAATTCTATGATTTTTCTGTTATGGCCTTAAATAGATCTATAGCATAAGAACGCCTAACCATTTCTATTCTATCTGATGGGTCTTAAATAGATGTTATTGTATTTTTTGTATCTGGACAGTTTAAGAATCGTCAAATTGCACCCCATAGCTTTCACTATTAGGACTTTTTAGTTATTTTATACGTAAAGCAATTTTATATAAATAGCATGCAGCCATTGTGGACCTAAAAAAATCTTGTGGATGCACTGTTAAATATTGTCTGTGCATAAATGATATTTTTCAACATATAATATAAATTATCAGAAAAAATGTAATATCGCCTTTTCTTCTTTGTAGGCAAAATGTTTCCAGGATCCAAAGTGTTTTGTCATTTTTTAAAAATATCGTGTCATATAAAACATGTTATCATTAATGTCTATTTCCTTTACAGATAACCATTTTATATAAAAAAGCAGCATCTGTAATACAGATATACGCAATAGTAAGGACCACATAATTTATCACTTTCTTCATCAAATCTATCTAAAGAATGATATTTATCCTCTGGTCTTTTTTATAAACTTATGTTATTTAGTTGCCCTTATTTCTAAACATTGTAGACACTTGTAATGGGTTCTTCTTAGGAAAATACTTACATCAGTATTTCCTTGTGCAACCACATTTGACTGTCCATGCAAAATATCACTTCCTGTGAAGTTGTCATACAGTCTCCAATGTACACTTTCAATGCCACTGTGGTAGTCATATGCCAACCATTCAATTCTAAAAGATCAGAAATTAAACAGGTCTAATTATAAATTCACTTTAGGCTGAATTTTACGAGGCAAGATTAACTGACATCTTTGTATCAATGATGAACGTGTCTTGCAAAACAAAACTGTATATATAAATATATCTAAAATGAATTCGAAGATACCAAAGAGGCAGACAGAAATCGTTGTCAGAAATCAGACAAGACCATGACCAAGAAAATGAAACAAAAGACAAGCATGAAACAGACAACACTACACTGAAAACTAAAGCTGAAATAACATGAACCCTACAAAAACAAGGGTAAGTTCGGGTGCTCCGGAAGGGTTAGTAACTTCTGATCCACTAGTATTACGCGTCGTGTTACTCAGTTGACAAAGTGTATAGTCAAAATCGATGTTCGTCACATCCGGTAGAAGAACGGATTCGTAGTCACAACAATGGGAAGATATCCATTGTCATTTGTGTAATGGATATTATTTACCGGTCAATCAAATTATGGTGGCGACTGAAAAATTTTCGAAGTGAATATTCTAATCTTTCGAACAATTTTTAGAACCAGGAAAAGGAGTAAAAAAGGTTCTTTTTTTTGGTCCAAAAATCTGCAAAATAAAATCTTTTACCCAAAACTTCCACACTCCTAATATACAAAATTGTCACCAAAATGTCTACTTACATGAAATGTTGCGTCTTTGATCCATTTTTCGTTTTTAAGCATATTTTGAAGTGGTAAAATATATGCAAACGAAAGAAATAACATCATATTTTGTGGAAAGGTGGAATTGGACATCCTACAAATTATATTTTAAAATTGTGTTGTTTCTTGAATGTGCTCCATGTTTTCTGACGCAAAATATGGTAAAATTCTACCAATACTCACGTCATTTCTGAGAAGTCTTCAATATGATGTACAAAAATTCCTTTTTTATTATGTCTTGTCAGCCACAAGTTTTCTATTTCTGGTGCTGTTGTATCCTTATAAATTGTAATGGTATCAATAATATATTCCCCAATTATATCTGAAGCTTTGACAGAGATATCAAGTTTCTGTCCATCTTCCCACATGACGTTAAGTACTTCAGATTCTTTTAAAATGTCATCGACATTAGTAAATTCTTGAAAAGAAGTCATATCTGGTCCCGTCACTGTGTAATTTATGTCGAATTTAACTACACCTACATTTTGAAATAGATAATGCATACCAATTAACATTATACAATATAGAATGATGTTTCGTTATAGCGACAATAAAGATAACTTATGATATACAAAATCATTGAAAAGGGCAGGTTTACATAACAAAGTTTATTTTACCAAAGGACACTTTTGTAAGAACTCGTGAAATATCATCCCGTGAGCCAGAATATGAAGCTTTGCGGCAAGTGACCGTAGCGAACGAGGCCAAAGCTTAATATTCTGGCAAGCGGGGTGATATTTTACCATATCTCAGCGTTCAAAATTCCGATAACGATTTATCGTTTAACTTTTGTAAAATGTTTCTAAACATTATTTTAAACATTATAAAGTTTTGTTTTAAATTTCGCAAAACAAGAACTCATATTTATCCGTGGATACTCCTTTTGGTCACTAACATGCAGTTAAATAGTCCATTCAATAAGTTTTTTCTAGTCAAATACACTAACTAATACATAGACGGAAAGAAAAGCTTGTCGACAAATAAAAAATCCGGGAAATAGTAATCCATGACGTCACAGATAAATCACCTACGTCATCTAATTGTGTAAACAACGCAAGATGGATGGTGGTAACGTCCAAAATTACATCGATTACTTGGTTAACGCTTCAGATTGCAATGAAATCGCATAAAATATCGGTAGATTAAATTTCTGTTTGTTAGTTGTGCTGCTCAATTTTTTAAACAAAATCGTGTCTGGATTTTATCCCAGCAGGATATATCAAGAAATCTTAAAGACGTAATTCTCAAGAGAACTTTTCGTGTGTTCCTCAAAATTTACATTTTCCAGGTCTTTGTTAAATAAAAGATCATTTAAAACTTTACTGAAATGGCCAAAAAAAAATAGCATGATATTTAACATGCTTTAAAATAAAGGATGAAATGTTGGGAGAACCCCTTCATATATCCTCCTCAGTGCACGCATATTTTGATACGAGTTTTACTGAAATATTCAGGAAGCTGAGATAGACGTAGGGCAGAATGATAAAACTCATTATCATGTCTACATTCAGTTGGTGACTAAATGATGAAACTGGCACATCATCTGCGGACTCTGGTAATAACAAAATATCTTGAATCTGTTAAGTATCCGGCCAAAATATTTTAAGATTAAACGAATCTTTAAACTACGTGTGAAATACGAATATAATACTCTCACACTAAATAGCGTCAAAATGCTTTTGTAAAGTTTGTTAGAATGAGCCAAGATCAGATATTGATAATTCAATTGCAAACCTTGTATCCCACTTATTTCAAAGAAATGCATATAACAAAAACAATTTGTTGCAGGTGATAAGCTATTTTAAGCCATCTTGATAAACAGTACTACTTAAAAAGACAGAAAATAATTTTCATTTTAAAAAATCACAAACATTATGCGGTGCGCGACCCATAAAAGATTTTGATTGTGTCATTTTGGCATATAGTCCATATACTTCTTTTAAAAAAAATTCTTTTTTTACATTTATGTTCTGGGTTTTTTTTTAGGGGCGAATATTAATAATCTCACGATTTTCATAAAGAGAGCTGATTTAATTTCTCTCAATATTATTTTGACGTTCGGCATTCGAGTTTTGTATACTTGACATATTTACCTTGAACATTCGTATGCCAATCTTTAGTTCTCGTCCCGAAAAAATCATCATACAATTGTTCAACATGATTATTTGGTGACAGTTGTTCTAACCAATGCCGAACATGGTGTCGTTCATTGATGAATCTTCCAGGCCATTCAACATGTAGTTCCGTCATATTCTGGACTACCTGTAAAACATGACTATTCGTTAATTTAATTAGCGTAGCATGAATCATCAGTTTAAATAATTTTTTAACGAGATTACAATATTTGATTGAATAATTCTGCTCAACATCCAGTGGTACATAAAGGAAAAGAGCATATAAACGAGTAATGATTAACGAATCTTGCAATTAGCTTCTACATCACGAAAGCAACAGTTCGCAGGAAGACATTATTTTAACCCTTTGTTATTACTCTTTGTGCTTAGCGGAGATACAGCAAATACCAAGTTTAATGTCTTTAGTTTGACCCAACCAGGGATTAAATTCACGACCCTCTGCGCTCGAGGCGAGCACAGTAACCAATACACCACCGAGTAAGTCACAATAATTGATAAAATAGCATCATCTTCCAACGTATTAAAATGACATATTAGCCAAGCCGATATCACGTTTTTAATTTGTAAAGCAAATTTATTTTATTGTCATATAAATTAATTGCTTTTTCATTTCTCTTTAAATAAAAAGACAGGTCTACTAATTTGTATTGGATAATTCACATGAAATAATAATGTAATGCCATGTTTATGCTACATGCACCTGGTAAAATATATAAGAGTTTTTTGTTTACTGGAATGCTTTTCTAACATTTGTAACCTTCTACTCCATCGCGTGATTTTATCTTCAGAAACAAATATTACCCAAGTATGATTCGTGTCGGTGGTACTCTCAGTGACAATGCTTCTAGTTCCTGATGTGGTTTCTACAACTGATACATCATCAAACAGAAGGACAGATCTGCTAGATTTATGATTCCCTGCTCTGTCAAAGGCAGTGAATATTATTGAATACACTCCAGGCACCGTCATGTTGAATTCACTCTGAAACAAATCATAATTTTATTACCTTTTGTACTTCATAAACACGTATGAGATAATAACCAACAAAATTTATTTCAACAGCTGATTAAATATGTAAAATCGAAAAGGAAGAAAGATTATGTTACCAAACAGCAACATGAAGTAACAGATAACCCATAATTTTCTGCTGCATTTTTTAAGTTTATAGCACTGATTTTAATATCAATATCTACATTAGATACAGGTAAAAATTACAAAAATGACCAAGACAATCAGAGCAATCAATTTTACGCTTATCATATTTTTACCTCAGATTCCGAAAATTTTGTTGCATTTGATGATGAAATCAAGGTTCCTTCTTTAAGTGCACTCCCATCAAACTCTAAGTCAAAGATTTCATATTCATAATATTCTATACCTGCTAAATCATCAGTCCACTGTCTCCATGAAAGAGGTATAAGAGACTGAAAAACAGTTTCATGTTTAAATAAGTACAATGTATAAGAAATGATGACCACTCTAAGGTTAAAGGTTTTTTGGGGGGTGCTTTCTTTGATTTTTCCAATTTTTTTGGAGAGGTGCTTTCTTTGATTTTTTAAAAACATAAGCATCCTTTGAGCATTGATCTTTTACTGCTCCTGTTTTCTCTTTTTCTTTGGCCACTTGTTTGGGGAGAGATGGGATGCATATACCACTAAACAAGTTTAGCCTAACCACATGTCTCAAGTGCCTCTCTCAAGACAGAAAAGGTGGTCATAGGTTTGTCTTTTTGTTAAATGTTTTGTCAAATATAAGTGTATGATTTATTCTTCATATAATCGGTAAAGAATGGTGTAATAACCAGTCCCGAATCCGAATTGCAAGATTCCAAGAACACGCTTTTCTTTTCTTTCAAAAAAACGGTTGACTTTATCGTGTTCGTACTTTGTTACACACGTGACTCTTTTCATGATTATGCACTGTTTATTTTTAGCCTTCAACGTGAAAAACTTTAATTTTTACTTTGGGCACATGTTCATCATCATTATTATTATAATTATAATAATTATTATTATTATCAATATAATTTTCTTTCTTTTTTGCTGCTTTATTGATCTGCCCCAAAAATATTTGTTACAAAAACGTGTTCCTTTGCAATGTAAGTTTTCTAACTTAATGGCACGTGACGTAATTTCCTTGTCTAAGTAAATGACGCAATTCTCATGGTTTTGTTAACATTGTTTATTATTAACTTACTGTATTGGTAACATCTTGAAATTCTAAAGGTGGAATGGTACAGTTAGTGCGATCCTTTTCTAGACACATGTGATAGGGATTTACATAGTCCCATTGGATAATGTATTGCCTTGTTGAAGTTAACCCAATTAAAGATGCATACTTGGTTGTATTTGTGTCTCTATCTACATATTTCATATATCCTCCATTTTTCACCTTTATTGTATATACTAATCTACAACAAAATCAACAAAATCCTCCATTTTTGTCTAATATGTCCTCTTATAAATGTGAATACTGTCTTAGTACATATAGACTAAATCTGGAAGAACTCCTTTTGGGAATAGGACTGCATTAATACCAACATTATAAATTATAAGTAACCTGCATGGGGACAGTTAAATAAACTACAAACGCATCTGGATACTTTATGTTAATAGCAATACGCGTGTGGACTTGTACATTTTCTATGATATATTCGTTGAAGCTAGATCATTACTTATATTTCCCACAGATAGTAATTTTTCATACTTTGCCTAAATGTAGTCTATATCATAGCATTTAAAAAAATAAAAAAAACATAAAAATCACCGTCCTTCTTTTCGTGTTTCTGTTGGTATAAAAAAAATTTACATAGTTTATACAGTGGATTCCTCTTAATTGCATACCCTATGTGTCAGGAAGAATTATGCAATAAACAGGAATATGCCTTTAACAGGAATTTGTAGTTTTTGGAGTTAAAACAAGCCAATCAACTTATTTAGTGTCAATTATTATTTATTTTTGAGTTAATTACTATATGAACAAAGGTATTAAAACCTGTTTATACAGTCTAATTAATTAATTAAACACTTTTTGTACCCAAATCTCTGGTTTCAT
>JARWCS010322561.1:0-21087 GCA_034783895.1 Geukensia demissa | reverse complement strand
TTATAAAAATGGTTAACACAAACGTACTTAAGATTTATAAGAGTTATGTCCCTTAACATGAGTCTACCTCCTTAAAGAAAAAAAAGGAAAACAAAAAGGACAAAGACCTGATATTCTTGAAATGCTTGGCAAAACAGGATTTTGATTATGTGCTCCGGACGGGAAATCCTTCAAATCTAATCCGGGTTGAGGTCAACCCGAAAAGAGGTCAACTTATTGTTGAAATACTGATAAGAGGTCCATTACTAGTTGAGATACACGGATAACATCTGGACGAACGAATTCATGTTGCAACCATGAAATCTAAGGAGGAGATATTCTTGTTGTAGTTATTTACATGACAAAAGCAATGCTCTCTTAAGAAAATCTTGATACTTGGATCAAGCACGAGGGTATCAACTGTGAAACATTAATTTATTTTAAATTTTTTAGTTTATCTAATTGAATGCCTTAGTAAACCTGTGGAAGTCTGAAATTCGCTCATTTTGGATAAAGTTCTATCTCATGGACAATCACACCAAATCACCTTTTTCTATAGTTTCCAAACACTTTTATTCAAATCAATATAATTGAAAAATGTGATTGATGCAAGTGAAAAAAGACAGACGAAAAATGGCCTTAATCCTTTGATAATGCTCAGTAATCTCTTGCTGATCGTAAGCACGTTGGCATACATTCTATAGGTAAACAGATTTTTTAATCACATGACAACAATTAAAATGAATTGTCTCCTGTCTGTTGTAAAATTGGAACCTAGGCATTTTTATATTTTTATTTTTATGTAAACGCAAGCCAGGGATTAATCCGCAAGTTATGGGAGCTCTTCAATTCTAAAACAGTTTAACAGCTGAATGTGGTCATAAAGGTACAAATCTGAATACTTTTTTATTATTCCAGTTATTCACAAAAAACATGGATTTTATCAGCACGTTCCTCGACAATATCAGCTTTTGGTTAAATTTTCTTTCGGCCAATAGCACTTGCTGCACGCCTTTTTTCATAATTTATAGCCCGCACCTTACAATGAGTATAAAGACGATGTGTCTATGAGACAGCCATCAAAACCTATTAATTACAACCATCTACTGGTTGCCCTAAGGACTTCAATATAAGACTATTACTCACACTATAAGACAAGCTGAAAAAGGCCCATGAAAATGTGATGAGCTTCAAATGTAACATCAAACGGCGATTTACAATGTAAAACAACTTAAACATAAAAATAAAGAAATCTAATTGATTACATGTTCCTGGCATGGGATAGGCTTATAAAGTATGTGACTGGATTAAACATTAGATGTTGGTGTAACAAAACGACAGCAAAAAATATTTTGGGGGTTTTGATTCCATGAAACCATGAAATCATCCCCTTTACCCTGAAATGACTAATGCCGGATTGAAACAATGAAACGGATGGACAATACGGCGGGTTTCTTGAACTGCTTACCCTCATGTACTACTGAGTAAACCCTCGGGTTTTGGTGGGTTTTACACTTTTATGTTTATTTTCACTTTTATATGTATATGTGCCATGTTCAGTCTTGTTCGTGTTCTCGAGATTGCCGTGTCTGTCGACGTTCCTCTTTTGTCTGACCCTCCGGTTTTCTTTGGTTTCCTTTTACCTACCAACTATATCAGTTATAGCAATAGAAAGCGATGCATAGAACACAATAACAATACAACAAAAGATCACCTGACGTATCAACCTCGAAAAATTACTTACTATTTCTGACAGTTAGTTCAATATCCAAACAATTGAAAAAATACCTGGTTTTCATAAATTAAGACATCAATTGAAACACGTCCAACTGGATGAAGTGTGAAATATCATAACTAGTGAAAGAAAACAAGGTAGTGTGCAAATGCCGAAAATACGATGTAACGTCGACAGCACCTATGACAAAAAATAACAAAAAATTGACTAAAATAGTTTCTATGTAAAGAGAGTTGAATTGTTATGAAAACGTTTATCAAAGTAATGGATAAGTCTTAAGATTACCAACTTTTTTACAACATTTCCATTGGCATGAAATCTAGTTTTTTATCAATTTTTAGCAGGTGAAGCCAAACTTGGTATTAATATATTTATATTTTTGACAACCTTAAGTAAATGATTAAAGTTATTTGTGGTAACGAAATCCTTGACTTGCAGCTGAGCGGCATGAAGCTTATTTAAATCTAAATTACCCAAAAACCTAATGGAAATAAAATAGGTCACTGGAAATGTAGTTACAGAATATGTTCGTTATGAAAAGCAAAAGAGTAAGAGAAAATGTGAAAATGGGGGTCAAAGGTCAGTGGGGTAAAATACTAATTTTTGACAAGAGAAATGGTATCTGTCGAACGAAATATAAATCATTTTATGTCTTTTTCTCAATAACATTTAAGTAAGGATTTTTATTGTTGATCTTGTAAAAGTTTTACTGGCGTCATCATTGCTGCTATATTTCCACCTAAAGCTTCCAAGTTAACCATAAGCTTACAGATACAAAGTTTTAGCATGCTTTCACTTTCAACAAAACAATTTTTCAAAATGGTAAAAATATGATACCTTACTGCCTACTGATAATGTAGCTTTGACTTACTATAGATTATTGATATATTTACGCTTAGATGAATACTGATCCCTTTTAGGACGCCATAATTTTACGCAAGTTAACCAGGGTAAGCTCGACCGGCCTAGTCCTCCGGTATTGTCAAACTGACCGACTTTCAATTTAAGGACAAGTTGTTCTTGAAGTAGAATGAGCATGTTTTTCAGCCGGTCGTGCAAAATCCATGAGTTATGTAGGTATTTTTTTCAATTAAGCGGTTTTTATTTCGATTCTTCGCCCTACTATAAATAAGCTAATAGTAATACAATGATAACGTTCAATAAAGTCCACTGACTTTGAGAAAACCCATTTCCTATCAAATGTTTAATCCTTAAGCTTTCAAACACTAACAGGCAGGCCTTATTACTTTTTAATTTTGTGTGATCACCTTATTTCCATACAAAACATTCCTCTGGATGGTATGCTAGAGGCTAAAAGTTTAATTTCTAATTGCTTTCGTAAACATTTCAATAAACCAACTGGCAAATTTCAAGACTTTTCCAAAGCAATTTTTATAGGGACACATATATGTATTTTAACAAACACGGTTTTAATTTCCTTACTTTACTTGTCACTATAAATGTTTTGCAGTACAACTTTTTTTCTAACTTTAACCAACAAAATCTCATTGCATTACAAATAGATAATTACACAGACTCATTAATGTGACTTTCAATCTCGTATACATATTTCAAGGAGCAGACTCTCGTCAAGAGCACCAAAACCAAGACGTTGGAAAGGTGCGATAACAAATGTAAATCAAAAGACAAATCCAGTAAAAGGAGTTCTATATGTCTGGTTCTTTTTTCATTTCAATATATTATTGGTAAAAGTTTAATTTGCGATATATTTCTTTTTCTCTATAAATTTTATCCTTACGCAAGGATATATGCTTATTGGTTGTCAACTTTTCGTACAGTAAATTAATATCTTTCTGATCTTGCAATACCTTAAAAAATATTGATCGTTCTACCTTTTTCCCGGCATCTCCATATCAAAGATTAGGACAGATTTAAAGTAGTTTTTTTATCTGTACTCCAATATGATGAAAACGTAGATCTATACTAATATCTGGTATATTTGAGACAAAGCAAACGTCTCCTGCTCACCCATCCGGAGCACCTGAACTCACTTTGGTTTTTGTATGGTTCGTGTTACTCCAGCTTAAGTTTTCAATGTAGTGATTTGTGTTCTATGTTTGTCTTTCGTTTCATTTTGTTGACCATGGTTTTTTCTGTCTTCCAACTTAACGATTTCTGTCTGCCCCTTTGGAACCAACGCATTTCTCTTATCTATTTACGGGTACTTGAACTATGTTGGAAAGATACAGTAAATATATTTCCAACATTGTAGTTTGTCACATTCCCCGATTTTTATCATTACATTTTTCTCATCAGAATTCATTACGTCATGAACGGTACATGTATATTTAATTTGGTAAATTCATAAAGTTTGACTGATGTTTCTATTTTTTTCTCAGTGTCTGATAAAGTGATTTACACGCAATTTAATTTGGCTCTTGAATATCTGCTGAGATATATAAGATATTGGTCGTGTCTTTCTCACATACACATATATTCCATACTTTCAAAGTATCAAAAGGATGCCAAGAAAAGGTCTTACGCTGACATTATCAAACTGCCTGATTTGTATTTACATGTGGGTGTTTTTCAACAGGTTATCGGATTTTCAATAGGTACCAGATGTTATCCTTTTATTCAAACTGACTCTTTTAATCAAATTATACAGCTTCCATACGAAGTGTTTCTGTGGAAAACAAAAACAAAAGTTTCCAATACTTTAATGTAATTTTCTTCCGAGTTTATATTTTTCTTCGTTTCGTCATCCAGCAATCAATTTATAGTTCGGTAAACACAATTTATGAAAGCTAATGAAGAGACCTTTACCATTTTGTATCGACAACAGGAGCTAAATAAACGAAACTTACTGTAACTTGGGATGACATTAAATATTCTAATAATATGTAGCGTCAGTTTAGTTGCACCAGAATAAGTAGTACACATTTTTCAGAAGTGCTTGAGCTTTTGTTTCTTACCTTTATCTATTGCAGAGGTTTGTTATCTAAAAATAAGGCTTGATCAAAAGTTTTTGTTTCTGTTGTGGAATTATTGAAGTCAGCAATGCAAAAATTATAGGTTACACCACGTATCTATCATTAGTTGATTGTCCCAGGCAGAACCGCTATGCAACAAATTATTTCTATTCCATTCAAATGTTACGTTGATAATTATCGCCGAATAGAAAGAATATATTCATTTTATCTTATTGGCCAAAGATTGAACAACGGGTAAACTGGCAAAAATACATGTAATTCATCTGAAAATTGTCATGTGACTTTGAGACAAAAAGATAAGATGACATTCCTTTTATAATTTTATATCAATTTCAAATTGTTATTGAAATATAATATAAGGCTTAACGTTAAATTTATGCCTTTGTACTGGTATGGTGGAAATGAGTGTGGTCCAGTGTTGAAGATCTTTAAGTAACCTCTGGCAAGTTTGTAAATCATTGTTTAGCCTGTATAGCGTTGACTGTCTCATAAGATACTATGACAATAATTCGTAAAAATCTTTACTTTTGTAAACAGTAGCATCAAGGTTTAGAAATCAATCATTTCATTACTTCATCTCTTAAATCTTGATCTTGGTTTTGTCTTCTTTCATACATAAACAGGAAATAATAATGCAGCGAATCGTTCAAAAATTTTTGTTTATTAAGACCTTGTAATTTTAAAACAAGTTGTTCTTGAAATTAGAATGATCATGCTTTTCAAAATCCATTAGGTATGTGGGTAGCTCAAACTTTCCGCTTTAGCGACTTTTTTTCGATCCACAGCCGCCCAAATACAACATATAAATGATAATCGTATCATATCGTCCATTTCAAAGCTATGTCAAATTAAGTTCCCCTTTACATTATTGTGAATTCCCCCTTTACATTATTGTGCATTCCCTAATATCTAAGATCTGTACCTTCCATTACCGTGTCTTTCATCACGCGCGTTCTTGTTTGACATTTTTCTTATATAATATCACGTGTTAAACATGTGCATACCTGATTTTTGCTGTCAAACACATCAAAAAACAATCTCCCGATTACTGTTTTACGATGATTTAAACAAGCATGTACTAATTAATACTGTATAAACTCATAAAATCTTTAAACAATGCTTGTTATATTGGATATAATTAACATTCCGTTCATTAAGGTATTCTCTCTTTCTGTTGACGAGAAAAACTGTCACAAGGGTACACATGTTTTTAGTTTACTGCTAATATTTTAAAGCAATTAGATAAATTAGTATGAAATCATGTTGTTTCAATCTATTTTTATATTCAATATACATTTGCGTATTTCGTGAATAAAATCTTATTTCTATAACTATGGATCAATTTAATATTTCAATAACGTTGTTCAAACTTATACAGGTAAGTTTCGTCTAGATTAAAATGAATTGGGGAGATTTCACTATATCTGTCTCAAAGCGACATATTATGAATTTATATATTTATTTTATTTTTGGTTTAAAAAATGTTTCTAAATAACTGAATATAGGTGATATAAATTATTATTAAATTTTCAAAAGGGAGTTTTCCCTGAGGTCTTCAGTAATCCACACCATTGGGTAAATTGTAAAAGGACCTTAAATAAAATGTGATGATATTGAAATGAGAGGGTAAACTTGTTTCTAAGATCTACGACAAACGGTATGATTGAGCACCTGAACTCACCCAGGTTTTTGTAGGGTTCTTGTTACTCCAGCTTTAGTTTTCAGTGTAGTGTTGTTTGTTCTATGTTTGTCTTTCGTTTCATTTTGTTGGCCATGGTCTTGTCTGTCTTCCGACTTAACGATTTCTGTCTGCCCTTTTGGTATCTTCGAATTCCTGTAAACTTTCATATTGTAAACTTCCCATAATATATGACAATATTACTGCTTCTCCTACCTACGGAGTTAATTTGTCGCAGTTGATTCGAAAAATCCATGAAGTCTGATAAAAATATACATGTAGCTCAACATGGTAGTCGATGCCAACTAAACATTTCTACATTTTTTATCGAAAATTGGCAAACAAGAACCTTTACAACCAACACGAAACGATTTTTAGTGTAGTTAATATCTCTTTATATATGTATGCTAAAAATGATTTAAGAAGTGATATAAATACTTGGAAAGGAGACCTTTCTCTTTAATCATACATGTTATAGTCAGCCTGTTTTGGTGACTACTAATTACTTTTTATTCAGGTAACAATCACGTCGTTCAGAACAACGGTCAACTATATTGATATGAGAAATGAAAGATATGAAGTATAAGCCAAGGAGACCGTAGATGTATTTTGTCTCAACAACAATTGGTCAAATATTTACAGTTAAAAGTTACAACAAGGGCTTTAACATGCACTGAATAAAACTCCCCGAGACAAACACTTAATTGTCTTAATCAAATGATAAAAGTATCATCTTAGATGACAGCTTAAATACCTTAATGTGAATAAATAATACAAAAAATGAAAATAAAAAATTCTAAATGAATTTCATAGTCACCACGTATGCAACATGGGCGGGATTGAAGAAGTTTTGTTGGTTTCACCGATCCCTATTTTTTCGTGGATTAAGATGGAAAAGCAGAAATAACACAGATAAAGATTTTTAACTTTTACCAGAAAACATTCAATTTACTGAGTAGTATAACTACACAGTAATACTAAAAAAATATCATATTCAAATACATAGAAATAACAATGTCGCATTAAGCGTTCAGTCGACCACTTTGATTTGTCGGTAAAAATACTGTTCGAATAATCAAGTCTTGAACACGTTAAAATTTACTGAATGGGGTAGAGGTTCGACGCACCAATGGTGATAGAGTCTTTCGAATTCGAGTCTTCGAACTTCAACGGTAAGTGAAAAGAAAGTAAATGACAGCATTGTCAAAAACTGTTTTTTTTTTTAATTGTCTTTTTGATAAAGGTGTGCCTTCTACAGATCTAACAAATTAGCACGAACGTTGGACTTTTAGTCACATATTGTTAAATAATATTTTATAATGTTTATTTATATAGCCATTGACCTTAATAAGTCCGTTAAATAAACCATGCAAGTGTTTTCATTCACCTCAGCTTATTCATTCTATACATGGATTGAGAAGTTGGGTCATCTAAAAAAACAGGAAAAATACTGCTGCCTTAATTAAATTTATTTTAACCTAACAAAAAAAAATGTTTGTACAAGATGCAATACTGAATATAAATATAGTGTATATATTATTTCACATCATTTGCACTGTTATTGTATTATTCCATAATTAAATTAGCTTATTATGTCTAGGATGTACGTTTTCCTGTTCTCACATGTTAACAGATTATAGATCCTTGCAGACTTTTTAGTTTCTTAAAATATTATTTATTTTACAGTAACTATTATTATTACGAAAAAACTAAGCTGTACGTACAATTTGAAAATTTCGCGTTATTGCGCAGAGTTATTTCAAGTTTTGTCCTTCTTTTAGCAGATTTTTCCAGACCTGTTTACGTCTTTGCATTGAACTATTCCCATTGCACTGGTTAAGTGAATATATAACGTTAAACAACCAATTTGGAATTTTAAACAATTTTAAGTTAATCAGAAATCGAACTGGAATGTAGCCAACAAGGTACGAGATCTTTTATTTTTTTCTTATTGTATGTAAATAATTTATCTTCAGTTATGCCTTTGTTTTGAACGTATTGCACAGAGTAGATGTCCCTTCCGCTGAATCCCGTTTGATTGTGTATTTACTTCCGGTTTCCCATGTTGCATTTCCAATGAGATCAATACAAGATTCCCAAAATTTAACTCAGTTTACTTATCTGTTAATGCTCATTTTCTTTTATGAAGTGTTCTCTTTAGTACTATTAAAATTTAATTGTGCTACATGAGGATTTTCCAGACCAATATTAAAATTCCTGAGAATTTTTTCTGAAAAAAATCTGCAACCAGGATATTTTCCAGTTGATATTATCTATCAACTAGGAACTTTCAAGCTTCAAGAAATTTTTTTCTGAAAAAATTCTCATGAATTTTAATATTGATCTGGGAAATCTTCGTTCAATATAAGTTCAGTAATGGTTTGGTTTGACAATTTCAGTACATGTCATATGAAAACAGTGCCAGACGTGCTGAATTAAGATTATTTCGACTTAGGAAACTGGGTCCTATTTCCGTCTTTTGTTAAGTAGTTAGTTTGATTCTGAAACTCTTTGAATATCTCCACGGGGAAGTGAATTATACCATGTAATCTTCGTAAATCCTTTAGCAATTAAATCTTATAGGACGTAATAAACATCATGACGTTAAATTGGTTTTTGGCGTTAAAATTGATCGTTTCCGTATCGTTTGACTTTTACACTGACTTTTGCCACAGAATGGCTTGATAGGTACATCAGGCTAGAGAAATTTTCAGTCATCCCCATTTTACGTGAAAAATGAATCATAAAAAGCAGATTCATACGACCGAAATATTGGAAAAGATCATGTTAAAACACTTACTAGTTAATAACAATTTATTTTTGTTTTACTCGTTGAAATTATGTTGAATATAAATAGACTATAATTTAGAGACTATAGTGTTATTGCAAGAATATTGGTCAATATTGAGAGTGCAATAAATATTCTACGAGGGATAATATAAATCAATATTCCTGCAATAACTTTTTAATTTATGGCAAATCCATTAAAATGCTAAAACATCATTTTCAACATCAATGCTTTGGTCACGTTCTACGTGGAATATAACGTTTTTATTATTTTCTATCTTTACATTATTAAAGTAGACGTTGATGTATATGTATTCAAATATTACTTTAGGACGATATAATTAAAAGCAGATGAGGCAGGATTGACCGTGAGACGGCCATCCACTAAATGACAGTCGAAATTAAACTTCTACAGGTCCCATTAGAATCTTCAATAATGAACTCCATGAGTCCATACCATAACGGAAGCTGTGATAGGTCCCCAAAATAAAAATGTGAAACTAATAATAAAACACGACAAACGACTTAATCTATTGAAAAGTGGTGACCGAATAAACTAAATGGTTTAAAACGATGGCAACCACTTAACTACAAGTTCCTGGCTTGAGACAGGCATATTAAGTATGTGGCGGGTTAAACCAGTTTGTTAGCGCTCAACCCTCCCCTAACCTGGACAGTGGTTTGCCAAAACAGCAATAAAAACACACAATAAAAAACAGTTGAAATAATGTTTTGCCTGGTCATCATTTGGTTTTAATTAAATATATCGTTTCTGTTTTGTAGGCAACGGGATAAATCTACACTATGGATGAAATAATGAATAACACGACTTCAACATCCACATTTTCATCAAATTTTACAATGGCGGAAGAGTCATCAGAGGGCGTGGTTATAATTATCAGCCTCGTTTGGAGTTTGATTATTTTTACCGGTGTCATTGGAAATGGACTGGTTATATACATTTTGTTCCGATACGGAGAGCGATCTGTAACGAATGTCTACGTTACCAATTTGGCCTTTGCTGACCTAATGTTTATTGTTATCGTAGTGCCAGTAACATTGGTTCACATTGTCATTCCAACGTGGATTCTGGGAAACGTGATATGTAAATTTTCAACGTATATGATATATGTAAGTATGTATAAATTGTAAAGAAGTTTCCTTTGTTTTTAACGATGGTCATTTATACGTACAATGTATTCACTTTCGGTATTACCAGAAAAAAAAATTGCACAAAACATATTATTGCATAATTTAGGTGATCGTTCAATGTGTTCCAAATATATGTAGATATTGCTCTGCTATTTTTCATTATATGTTTTTGTCCGAGAGCCATACTTCATTAAGATTGTTTAACAAAACAAAGGTTACTTTCTCGATTAATTGGTTGTCAAGCGGTAACATTTTAACCATATTCGGAACAAGGACAACAAGTGTTGATATCTGTGTTTCGTTGACATAATAACCTATTTTCATTTTATGCAAGTCGGTTGCATTGTCTTGTTTATCCTCTGAAGATATGTTATTGATGTACATCGAAATTTCTCATCTGGTTATGTCTTAGAGTTAGAGAATTTAAATTTACATATATCGATGATTAATAAAGTTGGTTATGTTTTAGGGTTAGACAAGAGACATAAACCAATCAGCTAATACATTAACATTCAATGACAAATGAATTTTCACCGGGTTTTGCTACAATGAGTTACACGACGGGTGCCACTAGTGGAGCAGGATTTGCTCAGCCTTCCGGAGCACCTGAACTCACCCTGGGTTTTAAAGGGTTCGTGTTACTACAACTTTAGTTTTCTGTGTAGTGTCGGTTGTTCTATGTTTGTTTTTCGTTTTATTTTGTTGGCCATGGTCTAGTCTGTCTTCCGACTTAACGATTTCTGCTGCCCCTTTGGTATCTTCGAATTCTTTTTAAGAATCTCAATATTTAAATTATGAAATTAATATGCATTGACGATAACAGTGAAAAGATACTTTAACAAGCGAGACCTATTTTTGGGCAACTTCAATATTATTTCTACTTCTGAAATATATAAAAATAATAATATTTGAAATCTTATTTAAAGAAATCGTGTCAAAAGATAATCATTATACAGGAATGTGTATCACTGTTTCTCATAGTGATTTAAAATTTGCATATAACGATCATGAAATTTTCATATTCTCTACAAATGAGCATACCTGGGACGCATAGTACGAGACACAAAAATGTTAGAGGAAATGAAACCTCACTTCCAGAAAAGTAATCATAGTGCTGTAATTTGGTGCAGTTTTCTATTACAAGAGTATCGTCGTATACATTATTGGAATCAGCCTGAAGATGGGCAGGTTCTTGGCAGGGATTTCCTGTTGGGAAACAAGACATTTTTTAAACACAACCAGAACATATGTAGATACATGTAGTAATATTTTAAGAGTTTATTACCTCTCTGACATTACACATACTGTAACAAGAGGCAGGTTAGGGACCGGTGAAAATTTCTCAGCACATGGGACCGGTGCAAATTGCAGTGGGACAGATATTTTTTTGGTATTGCATTTGTTGGGACACCACTTTTTTACTGGTAATATCCATGGGACACAGTTTTTTTCCCATACAAATACTTTGAACTAATGTTTTTAATAACTTTTAAATCACACACTATTATACCAATAAGGTGTAGTTTAGCTTTAAAAACAAATTTCTAGATTTTTCATGAATTTTATTGAAATACAATAAAACTTGGTAATCAGTAAGAAAAACATATATTGAGAATAGATACTAAGTATTATTGAAAGAACACAAGTATGGTTTCAGTTTTTATATATTGCTTTGCTAGTGTTTATTTATTAAATGATAACATTTACATCATCTTTAGATATAAATATTAAGAATTTACATGTTCTTTATTGAAATACAATAAAATTTGGCAAGTAGTAAGAAAAATATATATTAAGTAGATACTAACTATTATTGATATCTGGGAAAGAACAAAAGTATCCGTTTCAGTTTTTTTTATATTGCTTTGCAAGTGTTGAATTATTAACCGGTAACCTTTGTGTCATCTTGAGAGACGAATATTAAGAATTTACATGTTCTTTTATGAAATACAATAAAACTTGGCAAGTAGTAAGAAAAATATATATTAAGGATAGATACTAATTATGATTGAAATGAGAGAAAGTACAAAAGCATGGTTTCAGTTTTCATTTATTGCCTTGCAAGAGTTTTATTATTAACCGATAAGGTATTGTGTCATCTTTAGAGATAAATATTTAGAATTTCCATGTTTTTTTTATTATGGATTGTTTTTTAATTGGCATAATACATTTTGCATGATCATGACAGACAAGTGCAATAATTATTTCAACGAAAGCTTCAGACATGCATATATACATAAACAAATAATACATTGATAGGTTCACATAGTAGAAAAAACTAATAAGCATATATCCCATATTTGAGGATGCAATTGGATCAGTCTAGACAAATTGTGACCTCTGATCCATCATATATATAGTGGTATCTATTTATTTATTCAATTCAAGTATAAATAGGTATAATTAATAAAAATTTTAAAAAAATTGTAAAGATAATATTTTCAAGATAGTAGGGGTGTCCAGGGGTCCCAGCAGGTTTGGGATTTTTCTATAGTTTTATTTTTACAATATAATTGTTTCTCTATGAACAGATTTTCCCTTTAAAAATAGTTCTTCAAGGCTATTATATTTAAAATTCCATCATCTAATTTAGTTCTATAAATGTAAAATTTTGTCAACAGTATGATTATGTTTCTAACTAAATTCATATCAGATTTATGTAAGAACCCAAGAATCACAAAATCAAAATTAATTGGAAGTTCCATATGAGTTTTCTCATATATCCATAAATTAAGGTCTTCCCATATGTCAGCTGTTTTTGGACATGACCAAAAAATATGTTCTATTGTTTCCACAGATTGTCTACAGAATGTACATTTGTCATTGTCTTTTAAATTTATTTTTTTCAAAAATGAATTTGTGGCCAGTATTCTATGAATTATCCTAAATTGGAACCATTGTAATTTAGAACTTCTAGTGGTTTTAAAAACTAGTGCATGTATCATTTTCCAATCATATGCTTTATCAAATTTGCAAGTCCACTTGTCTTCACATTTAACCTCTTTCTTTGAATTATTGAGAATATTATACATGATTTTAGACCCCCTTTCTCTGTTTAATATATTACTGAGAATTAATGGCATGTTTGGTCCAATGTCTTTTTTTAAAATTTGTAAATTAATTGATTTTAAATATGTTTTTATTGCCGATATTATTCCATGATATTTTAAGAAATTTGTTTTTATATTGAAGGTGTTTGGGGATATATCAAAAGAAATATAACTACAATCTTCAGTTAGTAGATCATTTATAGACATCACACCTTTTTCAATCCAGCTATTATAGAAAATCTTCAAGTTTCCTACTTTATATTCTCATTACTCCACAGACTAGTTTTATTAATGTTGTCTTCAGATATTGGTAACGCCCTCAACATTTTAGCATCAGTTTCTTGAGCGTATATGGTGCTTAATATATACCAACATTCATATTAATTAAGTTTGTAGTCCATACAAAACTAACTTTTCACTGCATTACGAAAATGGAGAAAAACTGAAATAATTTGAAATTCTAAAATTCAGTTTCTCATGATTTTTGGTATCATAGTCACAGAAATAAAAAAAACAAAGAGGTAATATAATTATAAAATACTATATAATTTACTGCAATAATAGATTTTAATCATATGCAAATATTTCATCAAATGTTCATTCAGAAATCAGTATAATAGTTGAAAGATAAAACTCGAATTTTTCCAAAAAATTAGGAATAAATAGGGCTACAATGTCTGCTAAAAGTTTTTTGATAATCTGTAATGTATTTATTGAATAGACATGCTTTGAAAAATTATACATTTATCTTTTTTACAGTACTTTATTTGTGTGATTTAATATATGTTTAAATGTCACTTGATGTCCGTAAACTTTAAAATACCTGTGAAATGAAAACAAAAATAACACATTAAGGTACAAATTTCAGTGTAAAACCTAAAAACATCCCAATATTATGTCTGCTAACATTTGAAATATGAAAAAGGTCTAAAAACATATTTATTCGGACTTTCTATGTTTTGGGTTTTATTCTACTGATGTGAGTTTAGTCCATGAAATGTACATTTTAAACAGTCTGTTTGATAACAGAGATAAATGCAAAGCACTATTTGTCCTAGTGAAAGAAATTCAACAACTGGACATGAATACATCATCCTGTTTTGATCCCTTGCTTGTCTAATGATGTCAAAAGATGTGGATTGTTCCTTTCTGGGATTTATTCCATATTCTTTTTTAACATATATAGCCTATAACAATTCACCACATTAATTCAATTTTGAAAAGTTAGTGAGGGATCAAGGTAGACCTAACTAGCACATGGACTATTGCTGTATACCTTTTGTGTAACTTTGCGAGATTTTAATGAGTTTATCTCAAGAATATTAGAAAGGGAGATATTTGGAGCGAAATAGCTTTTAGCCTGAATTAAGAATATAACAGAAAAATTGTTACAGTTTCTCTTTTGTAGAATCTGTGTTTTAGAGCACAAAGAATTTCTAATACCCTTAATATCACGATAATAAATTCAACTTGTACAGAAAGCTGTGAAGGTCGTCCAGGGATTAACTTATTTCTGAAGATTTGTCACTCAGTTACTGATATAAGGTAAGATAGGTAATAGGTAGCCATCGAAAGCGTATTTTACGACATCTCCAATTTACCATAAAAAACAAACAGTGAGACAAGATGTAAAAGGAAATGAAAAGAAATAACATAAAAATGAAACGAGAATTGGGCAAACTAAGTTTACAGTGGAAAACGATCAAAGGAAGCACAAACACTGAAACCATTAGACTACACTTCTAGCATGAGAGAGGCATTAAGTTAGTATAAATACACTTATTTAGTATAAACTAGACAAAAGGTTCTTGCAGCTGGGGTTTATGTAAATGTGATTTTGAAATGTGAAATCAGTGCACAAAAGGACTACATAAATATGAGGACCAAATTTTGAAACTTAAAGCTAAACTAGAACCAAAACAGAGCTCTAATAAATGGTATCAATTAGATTGTTTCAGAACAATAAGTTTCAGCTACACCACAAAGGGACTGATGTTGCTATTCCGTATGCTGCTTATCTGCAAGTTCAAGCCAATTTTCAAAACGTAATCGACAGAATTCCCTAGAATGAGCCTCATTCATAAAAGGTTTCAGAGTCCACAACAGGTGATCAATAGAAACAATAACAATGATTCGAATTTAATAAAAGAGAAGGAAAAAGGCGTTAACCATGGCAAACAAAACGACGTGAAAGACAAAACTACACAGAATACTAAATATTTAGTTATACTATTACCCCCTTTTAAATCAAGGGCGATTTCAGGGCTCAAGAACGGCAAGAAAACTTTACACTTCTAGTGACATCTGCCATTGTTGGTTTTTTAACTTTGAGCTAATTTCGTTTTGCCATACCACTGTCTCAGATGAGAGTGGGTATTGAGTACTCACACACATTTTTAACCCCGTAAAAACTTTATTTGTCTGTCCAAGGCGAAGAACCTGTAATTCTGTGGATTACGTTGTTTTCATGTCGAAGTCAATCATACCACATCTTCTTTTCTGTATTTTATGTTTTCAAGGGAATTTTAAAGTTTAAGAGCTTTGTTGCCATTAATAATGAAATCGTGAAGCACAGGTTTGTGGTAGAGTATCAACTCTAAATGCAAGTGTGGCTGAAATTTCGCTACACATGAATCGAAGTTCACAATGGTAAAAACAAAGTCATTTCACGCTGTAATAATGTTAACTTTTTAACCAACCTTTAGTGTCAATCTCAAGATGTAAGTATAGGTATGAAGTAGACCATTCTGTGTCGAAAGTATTTTGATTTCATTTAAAATTGGGGAGATGCGGTAGACATTGTCACTAAAATTAGAATTGTTTAGTTAATTTATACAGTTTATTCGATACTCTCTTGCCTGTTCCAAATGTTAGGATTTTCTGAAGAGAGCCTTAGTGATATAAATTACTTCAACAATGACATATCTAATCAAGGTTGTAATCGTCCCACTTTAAATTCTATAGTCACCATCATTAATTGGTTGTTTCATATAGTATCAGTGTATCTCAACTAGTTACGGACCTGTAACCGGTAAATTAACAATAAGTTGACCCGCGTTGGCGTTAAACCTGAGTATAGTATAAGGATTTCAAGACGGTTTCTGCGTGGAGAGCAGAGAATGCTTACTCTTCCGGAGCATCTGATCCACTCCTATTTTGTAAAGGAGTTCGTGGAGTTCGAACTTTTTTTTAAATTTCGTTTTATCTTTTAGTTTCTTTCAAATTCATGTTGTCTCTTTGGACTATGCACTTTTGATCTCTCGTATTGGTATTCTACAAAATCAAACGTTACAAAAATGTTGTCAAGCAAGAAATCAAGCATTTGGCATATATTGTCCTCAGGGAAATTTTTAATGGAATCAGATGGTAAATGCAAATAAAGTTTAACCCTTCTAGCCAAATACGTGTACCTGCTATTTCTATCTTTCCAATTAAACGGGGAATAGTGGAGTAATTGATGTGATATAAATATGGTCTATATCATGGGTATTCTCCAATGGACTCCGTATTGTTTACTTTGTGCTTGGTTGGTCTTCTTTATAGCAAACACAGATCAGTCATAAGACATCTGGAGACAAAAATGGCTATAACAACACGTCCAGAAGGCTATAGTCTGCAAAACGTGTCAGACGTTACTAGCTTTCTTGCTCTTTTCGTTATTTTTATTTGCCTATTTTGCAATCGCTTTGCACTTTCTTGACCTCCGATCGGTACTCAGGACTATTTTCCTAAAACAAAAAGTTATATGGAGTGCATTTGTAAACTGTTTAATGAGGATCCAATCTCTCTCGAGACAGTCACAAAAAGATAATACATTATACAAGCTCACTTAAAGAAAATACATTGATCATGATATTGTCTGTTTTAGGTTTGCTCTAACATCAGTCTTGACTCCCCCTAGCTTGCTTTGGGGAAAATATTTTCAATTATGAATATTATTTAATAAAACACAAAACAGATCTCGAATCTGCTTTGTTCGTTCTAGTTTTTGTAGTATGACAGGTTTTGGTTTTATTTTGTAACGGCCAACCAAAGAAAATATTACTTAATCCAATAATGATTCTACAAGATGTTATGTTGAGAAATATAATGACAGCACAATATGATTAAACTCAAAAAACAATTTTGCGAACAGTATAAATGCATAGATTGTTTAATTATCATTATGTGTGGAAATATTTTTTTAAAACAGAATGTGTAACACGTTGGGTTACGAATGCTTGTTCGAATCACCGGTAACCTCAAGCCGTATCACGATGACGGCAGTTGCTGGAGTCAATCATTTATATGAGTGGGTGGACAAGGTAATTATTGAAATCTTTATAAGTATGTTGAAAAGATGAGGATAATTATGTCTTTTATCATTTCAAAAAACAGACAACTGAATTCGCATTATAACATGGGGCTCGTGAGACTGTATAGCTCACATGATTCTACATTATTATGGGTGTCACAGGATAACCGTGAAGAGTTTGTGACTAAGGATGACAGGAACAATTTTTGGCAAAATATTTCAAAACAGTTTGGCTTTCAATTACCTCAGTGGTATTAGACAAAAAGTACTTTTCTCAAATGCAATAAAACAGAAACTAAATTTATTAACACTGTGCATTTGGCTTAACAGACTTACATTTACATCAGCATGATACTTCTTCATTCATCAATGTAACAAAAGCCAATAAGCCAAACAGAAGATAATAATCAGTGAATTTTGCAAATTACATTGTTATAAAGGTGTGAACTGCATCTTTCCAACCTTCATTCCACTACACAAAAATAAGTAGGAGCATAAAATCAAGAACGGGGAAGCTTTTCAGGACCCCCACACAGCCAAAGAGAACAGTTTTGCGTGTAAAGCTATTTTTCTGGATTCCATCAAGCACTCTAGGGTGCATTAATTTTTCAAAATTGCTTTTTTTAATTTGAAAAGTTTATCGTACAGCTGTCAACCACTCTGGAGGAGTATCAACGTCCTTTTTTTCATTTTCTTGCATATTCATCTACAGAATCCATTCATATCTTACAGTTGTATTTCCTTTGATAACTTCGAATTCCTATTTCGATTTTGCTGGATTTGAATAGTTCTTTTATTATACCCAATACTTTTTACTATGCCGGGTATTTTGAAAAGTTTGGCAATTCAGCCTCCATAAGATAATCAGAAAAAAGAAGCCGTGCTCGGGTTTTATTATTGTTTTGATGAAATTCACTTATGTGGAAGATGCAGGTTGTAATTGCATAGATCATGCATTCTGTTTAGATAGCTGACAGGCGAAATTTCGTTATTGGTATAAGCAACGACAATAAGTATGATTCAGCAGACAGGTACTCGTACTCGTGTGAAACTAAAAGGGACACCTCTGACAACAGATTAGTTATTCACACAGAAAAATATGACCAGCCTTACAGGTATGGCAATAATTCGTATTAAATATTGAAAATTGTGAATAGTACACAGTTAGTTTTTTTAGTGCTGTTAAGTGGCACAAAAACGTTACCCCAGGCTTTAGGCGTATGACTTATAGTTTCCGTTAGTGTTGGAAAGATATTATATTTTTTCTTTCTTGTTTTTAGTTTCCACACTTATTCAAATTTACACATCTACAATCACGGATTAAAAGGGCTATATTTACTGCAATTATATTGGCATCTTATCATTATTTTTTTAAATTGTCTGGAAATTTCCAATGTTTTGACTTCGATGTATAATAGATAATATTAAAAGTCTCCTTCCATATCACATTCAATATCATCCTGTTTCCATGGTACATTTCATTTCAACCTGAGAAATAAATATCAGCTGGAGGACTAATTTTAGTGTCTCGGTTAATACGGAATGGTGAGCTGGAGGATTTATGTTAGTATTTCGGGTTGATACGGGATCTTAGTGCCTCAGATTAATAAGGAATGAAATACGGAAAGAGAATGAAAGATATTGTTGATATATACTTCAGCATAAGACATAACAAGTTCGTGTTCTGTCTGTCATGTCGGATATTAATATCATCAACCCTTTATTTAAACCTTTAAATAACATTTATCACGTGACTACTGTTAGAATTATGATATAGAAAATGAAATGACTATGGTATGATTGTCTATGAGACAGCAATCCAAAACATGTGAATTTCAATCATCAACAGGTTGCCTTTAAGCCTCACATAATGGACACATATCCACCCCATGAAGCAAACTGTTAATTTCGTTAAGTTCACTAATTAAACAAGATATTGTGAAAGTGCCAAAATTATAAAATAGTAAAGTGATTAAAATATTTTTAAGAGGTATGACAAAAGGGTCAATATCTTAATTTTAGTCACGATATTTCAAGTTTTTACGGTATTAAATGTGAACAATATGTACAAAGTATAGGATAAGAAAAAGAGTGTGATAAACTATAAAATACAAAATTTAATAAAACGGTTTGATGTTAAAAATATCGTTTTTGCTTTAACTGATAATAGTTTTCTGTCATCTAACATTTACACTGAGTTTTTAAATCAAGACGATTTAAAGCTCGTCACAACGAGAGCGATTCTCTGTAAAGATCTCAAGATTAGTAACGTTCAGTAGCTTGTTGTTAGGAGGCTTACTTGACATTTCAATTAAAATTTCTTTTTTATAATTTGCTATTTATTCTGCATTTCTGGACAATGAAAATATAGCGAATGAACTTTTAATCAACAGGTATAGGAACGAATTTGTTTTACAACAGTGGGAAGGTATCTATTCTCATTTGTGAAATGGATTGGATATTTCGTACCGGTCAACCAGATCATGATGGCGACTGAAAAATATCTTTTATCTGTCCCTGAGAAACCCAGGGAGTAGCGTATCAACTGAGAAATATACACTCCGTATGCAGGTGCGACTGGAATGTTGCTAGACATGAACGGAAATTTTATAATGGGGAAATCAAAGTCGTCTCTCTTGTCGTAACGTTTTGTTCTTAACCCGCCCTTACTGTCAATTTCTAGGTGTCAGTCTAGGTAAGAAGCAGACGTTCTGTTTTTGTAGTTTCTTTGATTTAAAGTCCAATATGGATAGATGCGGTCAAAATAGTCACCAAATTTAGAGTTATTCAGTGAAAGGACATCCTCTCTATAGCGGAACGTGAAACCGGAAGATTGAGCCAACTTTTTCCCTTTTCTCTGCAGAAGGCTCTGTATGAAACAGCTTCTTACGAATAAAGGAATAAATAGGGCGAGAAGGTTTGTACAGTTTGTTCCAATTGGAATGCCGATGTTCTATTGGAACACACGTCCGCCAAAATTTACAAAAATGTTGTCAATTTAGAAATTTACGTTCCGCAAACGTCATCTGTAGAGTTCTTATTTGTGAGAATTAGAGTGGTTAATAACAATATAAGGTTTGTCCCTCCCTAAAACCAAATATTTGTATATGCGTTTAACACTATGACTTGAATGTGGTATGTGTTTGCTTAGGTGGCAGTAATCAACAAAAGCTTTCATAGCTAGCTTGAGAAAAAAAGCTAGAAAAGAGTTTTCACCTTCCGAGGCACTTATTTAATTGAGTTCATTTTGCTTTATGTTTGGCTATTATGTTTAATTTGTGCATAGGTTACATTGGTCGAAATCTTTGTTATAAAGGAGTTCGTGCAGTTCCTGTCGGATGTAACACAAATTGACACTCCTGATTTTCACATCTTTATTTGGCACCGATTTTGACATTAAAAACGCAACTACAGGTGTTGCGCGCAGGACAGGGACGCTTACCCTTCTAGTTCACCTG
>JARWCS010322550.1:0-12753 GCA_034783895.1 Geukensia demissa | reverse complement strand
GGCAAGAATTTGAACATGTGTAAACTCAGCAATTCAATGTGCTTTATATTAAAAAGAAGTAATGTAAGACAAATAATTCACACGAAATAGACAGTTTTTAATTTGCTGTATTTTGAGTTTTTTTGTTTTTTTTTGTTTAAGGGATGGGCGTTGTATTCTGAATATCTTGGAGTTGAAATGGGTTTATATGCAGACGACTACGAAATGTAAGATTTTTAATAAAATACACATGTAGTGTGAAAATATGCAAAACAATAAAACAAATCATTAAAAAACGAGCATCTCGTAAGAGTGCAAGAAGACAATAAATATTTATATATATAGATCTAGAAAAAATGGGTGATGGAGTGACTGTTTTCTAAAAGCCAATGTAAAGCTTGTTATCAACCCTGTAATCATAAAAAATATCAGCTTTGTAACTGGTCACCAAATCATCACTTTCTATATGTACACGTGCAGTAAAAATCATGGTTGCAAAATTATATAACATATAAACAGATGGGGACGGGGGTTCACCTCCCTTGTTGTGAACCGAACAGTCTATTTCTAATCGTAATGTAAAAAAGTGTCACATAGGAAATATTGTTTACTACGAGTATATTGTTCTTATGATAAAGTTCGGGGACTGAATAAAACACATTGGTGATAATGAAAAAAATGGTTTTGTAAGAAATATATAAGAGAAGAATACTTTTACTCTAGATAAAATAATTAAAGCTACTTAAATAATTGACTGGTGACATTTAGGTTGGGAAGATACAGTGGAGAAATACTAAGAGCCTGTCGGTTAGTTGTTGATACAGGGCTTCATTATTATAGGTAAGTATAATCATATCTGCTCTGGTGAACAACACTCAACGAGGTTAGTGACAAACAAATAGTTATTTTATATCAAATGATAATTGATAAGTAATTAATAAAATTGATACTTCACAAAATACCAATATCAATTTGATGCACTGTATTGCTATATCGTTGATTGACAACTCGTCAGTTCAATGTAGTGAATCACGCCACGATTAAAAATTTTGGCTACTGGACTTCGAATTTTCTCGGGGACTAACAGTCCACCAGCAGTGACATTAACCCCGTGGTAGTAATGAATTTATCACAAAATAGCAGTATCAATTTGATGCGCTGTATTTGTTTGATCGACAACTCGTCAGCAGTGTTCGTAGTCAAAACGTCAGAAATCCGGTTAAAAATACAGTGACAATAAATAAGGCACAAACGTCAGAAAAAACATCGAAATAAACAGCGAGTCCAAAGGAATTTAAGAAAGCAAGCAACGGAAGAGTAAAGTCATCGCAAAATCCTAAATATAATGCAATTCCTCAACATTATTTTGTATTTAAGACTTGCAAATTTCTCTAGTAATAATGTATTATAAAAGTAAACATATTGAGGACCATAAAGACTGTCATGCAACGCCTTTTAATGTTTCGTTGTTACGTTGTGAATTTGATATATTTCTAACTTTATCCAGATGGGAGCGACAGCGAGCTATTGATTACATGTTAAATTACACAGCTTACTCAAGGGAAGCAACTGAGATAGAGGTAGACAGATATGTCACGTGGCCTGGACAAGCATGTGCGTACAAGCTAGGAGAGATCAAAATTAAAGAAATGAGACAACGAGCAGAAACTAGATTAGGTTTGTTGTCCAGTTCAGATGATTTGTTTATATGTCAATCAATCTAGTGGTAATATGTTTAAAAATACTAGTGGTACCCGTTGCTTAATCCAGAAATACAGATTTGGGAATTTCATGAAAATGAAATGATATTCGGGTAAATGTGAGAGAGACTGCACTCCAACCAAGAGATAAACAGAATTTACACACAAAGGCATTCAGCAAGGATGGAATACTATTCCTTGTGAAAAGCTCTAAATTGCACCAAAATTGTGTATACGTAAAATAATACTGCTCTTACATGTACCTGAATAGTATCAAAAATGTACATCTAACATTAACAAAACATTAAACAATAAAATTAGAAAAGATAGTTATTTGACATCCATTATGTGTTTTGTTTTTTAAATTTTATTATTAGGTCTCCTTTGGCTGTTTATATAGTTATGTTTTTGATGCCGAATTAAGATCAATGCCATTCAATTTTAAAACAAGGTTATCAATATCATCAAATGTTTCATCATCAATCAAATAATTCAAGCGAACAATTAAGTCTGTGAAATCTTAATTTTCCTAGTGGAGCATCTTATATTCAACAAATGTGTTCTCCTCCCATTTATAATGACCTGTCCGATTTAAATTTTGATTTGTCAGTGTGCTACATTGAAATATTCAATATTATAAAATTTATTCTGAGAAGAAATCATGTAGTCGACTATTCTCTGTTCTTTACTATTAAAAACAATAAATACCCCAGCATACCTGCATTTATAAGCAAACATTTCTGCACTAGAACTCATGTACAAGGCTTTGCAATTACCAGTGCAGCAGAAAACTTACACAATAAAGTACCATACCGGACGTTCTTTGTTACTTGTGTACTTTATCTTTTACTTTGAAGTACAGTCACATATAATGCTTCAGAGAAAGTAGAATTCGTATAGAAAGATAAACAGAAAAAATTTCTGTGAATCAAAAATATTTTATTTTTATCTTTTTCTGTCCTTTTGAATTATTAAATAGAATGACTGACACTTAAACGGATAAATCTGCATTATTTTTAATTAAAATCAAAATTTTGTTTGACATATAAAAATATTTACCAAAAAAAAAAAAAAATAAAAAAAAAAAATAAAGTCAGCATTTGCAATTCTTAAAATGTGTTCTGTTGATCTATGATATTTGGTATTTTACAAACAAAATCAAGAAAGGAATGGGTAAACATCTTCATTTCTGTTTTTTTTCTTTTTTTCAGGATCAAAATTTGATATTAAGAAATTTCATACAACGATTCTAGTGAACGGAGCCGTCCCTATGAGTATATTAGACACTCTTGTAAATGAATGGATAGAAGAAACATTGCAAGCAGGTGCAACCTCAAGCTCATCTATGATAGGACCGGCTTCTAATACCACTTCCGTTCTGCTCTTACTATACTGCTTCAGTATATTTAACAAATTGATGTGAAGACTATTACATACTGTACGAGGAATGGCGGGCAAAAAAAATGCATATGAAGTGCCTTGTAATCTAATGTTGTGCTGGATTCCATTGATTCCATTTAATTATAAAAAACTTTGCCAATAAATAATTTTCTCAAACTTTTATATTCTTTCATTTTACGCGGTATTAGATAAATAAAGAGAAAAGAAGACCGAGAAAAAAGCTTGGGTATCTTGAAGGAAAATTGTAACAAATATTTGAAAGTAAAGTACCTTGACTATAATGACGGGGGCTTTTAATAAGACAGTATCTACTTACAAATTAGGAACATGTATTCAAACCGAATTATATGGGGTGTATGTTAAGGAGGTCGTAAGAAACGGAGGATATCTGAAAGTAGAGGTCATCTGAGTTTACTCCGGTTTAATAATGGTCTTTGTTATCTCTGTTTTGTCTGTTGTGTTAATGTTCATTCTTTTCCGGGGATTTGGTGTTGGCTTGCCAGAAGACTGTTAGTTTTTTTATTGTGTTTCGGTTTTGATAGCTACCCATTCCTTATTCTGGAACTAAAAAAATGAAATTCCTCTTTAAACTGAAACAATAAAATAAAGTACCAGCATCTAAAAATCAAAACAAACAACATAAGTTCTATCTAAAAACGAACAAACGTAGTAACTGACAATTTAGACATGTTAAGCAATGTATTCAGTTTGAATACTGATTAGAAATTCTTAAGACAGACATTCTAAAGGTCATCATTTGGACAGTTTTACAAAAAGAAAAACTAACACAGGGTAATCATGTTTGAAAGCGCTAAACGCTTAACCCTTTCCATAACCTGGGACATTGGTGGGATACACGCTGTAAGAAATCAATGTATTTGCTTAAAATCTTAAAGTCGAAATAGAATACATTACTTCGGCAAACACTGTCAATTTTAAAAAAAATTCTGCTTTGTTGACATGAAAAGTAGCACCACGTTTTTGGACTGATGATGCTTGCTTGCAACAAGAACCATCCATTTGATTCTGCGCTTCCCATTGAATATTTTGGTTATAAAGTTTCTGTCTCGAGTTTGAACGTTTAACTACAAAAATAACATAATAAGAGATCGAAGCTAGCTATAGGTCTTCCCTGTAGAAAGAAAATGAAAATGATGTTTATATTTCATCTCTCAATGAGGTACACCAGTTTTTATCGTCACGTTTCTAGATTGCGGGATCTCGTACAACTAGAGGACACAAAGTCAGAAAAGATATGTTAAACAAAGGAGACCAACATTATAAACTTCGCTTGCTTCATATAGATGGCAATCTATCTCTTATTAACATAAACTAGTGACCTATAGAAGTTTAGATTCGAATGTCATTTGGTGGATGGTTGTCTCATGGACAATCATGCCACATCTCCTATTCTTTAGAACAACATAATAAGTTGCTGTTGATGTGGGCAATTATCATTTCTGCTCAATTTAAGGAATTTTACGCAAATTGTGGTTTATTTTATCGATGTTTTTGGCCGATGTAAAAATAATCATATGTTAATTACATGTGTATAATGTGTATAAGAAAATGAATCATAAAAACCATGCAAAAATGACAACTTCTTACTAACCTGCAGCGTCTCAACAAAAATCTTGAGAAAGCCCTTTTGATTTTTACAATAATAATTTTACTTGAATTTTGTCATTATTGTTTATTCTTCAGTTTTCAAGTATCAACATCATGTATGAAATATAAAAATAAGAGATGTGGCATGATTGTCCATGAGACAGCCACCCACTGTCTCACGAACAAATTCTTCGTACATGTAACTGTGAGAAAATAAGGGCATACTTCAAGCACGGGGACACATTTTACCGCATCCACACAGAACGAGAAACAAAGCCTGTAAGAAATATAAATATATCCACGAGACAGCCATCCACTAACTCTCTCACGAACAAACACTCATTAACTGTGATAATTTACTGGCGTGTACTTCAAGCAGGGGATACATTTTACCGCATCCACAAAGCACGAGAAACAAACCTGCAAGAAATATATAAAAAACCGGTCCATTCACCAAAGAGGGAGATTATGAACAGCAAAGTTTCAATATTTAAGAAAATCAACAGTTTTGCAGGAATTCTTGTTATTATAGCTAATACAATGTGAAAAGAAAGACTGTCACGTGACCTAGATTGATGTTAAATGTGAAATTAAAGAAAATATAGGAAACTAAAGTTTGACTTAATGTCAGTATTTGGCATGCACTTGAGAACGCACTGGATATATTTCCATAAACTTTTGTTTAATTGTATATAACTTTGTTTAATGTTCAAAGATATCTTTGATCTGTTTTGTAATATATGTTTAGGATTATTGCGGACTCTTTGACATGAATCCTCCTATCAGTAATTTTTCTTTATAATGGAAAATCTTACGCTTTACACTCTTTAATATCACTGTGTATGTTTCCTGACTAAGAATATTAAAGAGTACATTAAGTTCCATTGTCTCCCATGATAAGACAATATTAAATGACGACAGAATCACGATTTCGTGTCTTATCGGTAGAAATTACGGACAGCAGATCAAATATCTAGGTCCCACACGTATAAAGGTCGCAGGCCAGGCCACAATCAGTATTTGATAAACTAAATACACCAGGTAAAGTATGGGGTTTACTGACTTGTCAAAAATATAGGACTGGAAATTTCGAAAATATTCCAAAAAACAGGTCACTAGAATTTGTCATTGACTATTTATGTCAGATATAAATATGCAAAAATATTTAAAATCTATTTATATAGATCTAAATAGATTTAGATACATTTACAACGCGTGTTTGTATTGAGAAATAATCCTACATTTTGCAAGAAGGTCATATTTCAGGATTTACATTGTAAAACATGCAGATTAGTTCATCTGCACGAAACCTTCCAGAAATCGTTGTCATTAAGTAAATAACTATGACAATGGGACAGTTCTTTTCAACAATTATTGCATTAAATTGACATTCCAGAAGATTTCATTATTTTTGTATATCTATTTTTTTTATTAATTAAATAAGAATTCTAATTTATCAAATACTTTTGATTTACACTCTAAATAGTTCTTACAAAAGTTGACTCTTGTCGGGCCAATTTATTTTGTAATTTCAGATTAAGGTAACTTTTCCTCTAGGCCTTTTTGACCTGAACATTTTGGTTTCATTAATATTATCTTTATGGGACCTCAATGTTGGGACGACAGTTAAACCAGAAAAGCTCCTTTTACACTTTCTTTGGGATGTTTGACATTTCATTGAGATTGGAGCATCGTATTGAATATGTGTGCTTCTATACCCAAAATTGTGATGTTTCCGACAAAGCATCAAAATTCGTAAAGACTGATTGAAACAACAACAACAACAAACATTAAAGTTAAATCATTCATCAGTTTTGCATTAAAATCATTGCCTATAACGTAGTGATTGAGCCATTGTAAAATTTGAAGAAAAATGCCTTTCAATATTTTTTTATATGAAAGAAAATGAAGTTGGCAGTTACATTAGTGGCTTGTCTGTTAGTGGCCTCAGGAAGCCAGGGGTTTCTCCTAGACAGTCTTAAGGACACATTCAGCCAGATTGGAAGTGCCTTCAAAACAACCTTCAGCCAAGTAGGAGAACAAGCCAAAACTGTTGGAAACCAACTTCTAGACCAACTCAAAGAACAAGGGACACAACTCGCTGGACAGGCACTTCAAAGTAAGTGGTGATAGAAATAAAACTAAGTATTTATTAATTTTATTCTAGTTAGTCATGAAATGGGTATTTGCAAGTTATTGAAAAATCCTCTCATTCTGTAATGATTTATCCTCCGTTTTTTAATTATGCGGTGGCCACAGCAAATTTGTTGTTCACTCTGTGATATTACAGTTACTCAGCTGACATACTTCTTGTTAATTAATATTTGCTTATCGAACTGACGTGAAACTACACGGAGCTGTAGAATTGAAAATGATTCTTCTCTGTTACTTAAACCAATAACTTTGTAATATATTGGTTTCTTTTAAATTTTCACCACAACTAAAAAAATACTTAAAGATATGGAACTAAACAAACCAATAATATTCGGCAACATAAATCACATCATGATTCCGGAGCTGTGAGGGACGATTATTTAATCTTTTTCGTATTTAAATACAAAATTCTTCATTCATTTATAAGGCATATACAATTATTTTTACAGGTCTTATGCTCGGAGGCATGCAAGCTTTACAATCAGGATCACAAACACCAACCAGACGTGAACTGTCGTGAGTAATATGATATAATAGACATGATCTGACTAGAGTAATATGATATATTATACTTACTGCAAATTTCTTGTAATATTCTGAAATTTTATTGGTTAATATAGATTTGTTAATGTTCTATAACTTTATTTAACCACGCCCTTCATAGCGTAATGTGTCCCCAACAACGATAATACCACACCCCAATACCACCCTCTATACCGGAAGCGGAATTTTTACTTCTTCTGCGTGTAGTGTAGGTTTTTACTTCCGCCATAATATTTTTGTCAGACGTCAGCCTAATTTGAGACAACAACTGTTGAATTTTTTTATTGTTATGTTTAATAAAATGTAAATATTTATTGAATTATAATATATTTACTTTAGGGAGTTATTGAAAAAATCCAGTGTGTTAATGGAAAAGGTTCATTCATTATAATATAAAACATACTGCCTTTAATTGAGGGTGTTACCTAAGATAACAACACTCAGAAAAAAATATCACCCTCGACTTCGTCTCGGTGATATTTTTTCTGCGTGTGGTAATCTACTGTTACACCCTCAACTAAAGGTAGTATGTTTATAATAATAGACGTGATCTGACGTGAAACAAACGATATAATGATCTGACCTGAGTAATATTTGATTGACGACGTCGCTATTAAGCTAAGGTTTTAAACAATATTATTCCGTTGAACATTTAGAGAAACAAAATTGACATCTTCTTGGACCGATATTAACGCGGATTCCACGACGGGTGCTGCGCACAGGACAGGGGATGCTTTCCCTTCCGGAGCACTTGATCCCACTCATGTTTTGCAAAAGGACTTCGTGGATTCCAAGCATTTTTCTTCTTGTTTCTTTTTAGTTTGAACTTAATCGAACTGATTTTTTATATAGTGAATTGATTTTTTATATAGTGATATCAATTTGTATACTCTGCTATGTGTTTTCTTGGACGACAATACTTTACCATCTTAGCTCGCATGCTTGTAATGCTTGTAAAAGCGACCTCATTTTTACTTTTCTTCTTTCTTAGTCATATCATTTGTCAGCGGACATCTAAATGGTTTTTTTGGGGGGTGGGGGTGTTCAGTGTTGCTCTTTTTTCATATAACTTATGAAAGTAGAATATTATTTTAATTGTTTCAACACTATTCCTTCCTGTGCATCATAAGAGTAAGCTTTTGTTTAAAAAAATATGCATGACTATTTCAGAGACATCTACCAAAGCTTGTCACAATTTATTGCTGGCAAGACTGACGAGTACAAAAACCTCCTGAACACCGCCATTGATGGTCTGACCGCAGTTGGTTCCATCATCCCAAAAGACAGCAAACTCACCAGTGTTGTATCAACAGTTGATGAACTTGTCCGTAAGTGCTAACGGTCCAGAAATTTTGGGTCAAGTTTTCATGGAATGTTTGCCTTTTTAAGCTCTACTTGATAAAAATATATAAAATGAGATAAATTGCGTTATTGCACATTTGCTTTGTTTTAATAATTTAATTTAGGGATTAACTGCTGTCAGCCGTTAATTCGGTTATTGTTTGATTAAAAAAATATTGACTACTTTCAATTTCAAGAAGTCGATATTGTTTTAATCAAACAATAATGACTTCTTGTACTTGAAACTGAACAATATAACCACTATATAATAAAACAATAAAATCGGCCGATACGAGTTTTGATAGACCTAAGATAAAGACTTCAACTTTGGTCTCAGTCAATATTGCTTTTTGGTCTATGAAAACTCGTATCGCCCTCTACAAAAGATTATCATATACTAGTATTGTATATTGTTTATTGAACTTCTTAGCAGGATTATATGGGAATCCTAAAAGAGATTAATTCAAGCGCGAGATTAGATAACATATTTTATACAGATATTCGGGGTTAAGCCACCTGCTTTCTATCGTCAATTCTGATTCTTTTTTTAGAAGGCGTGATTTTAATATAATGGTGCAATAAGAAATAATGCCAAATCTTATTTTATTTAAAGATTCACACAACGTCGCTGCCAACAAACTGACAGATGAGGTCATTGAAGGAATTGTTCAACACTTTGCCAAGGCATTGCAAGTATCTGGTCACAAACGCAATGCATTTACAGATCTTCTTGGCAAAATTGGATCTTCAGTAGCCACTCTTTTCCAACCAGCTGTTGAGTCCGGCAAAAATGTACGTTTAGAAAGGTTTTATTTGTCTAGTTTCAAAAGCTTAGCTTCGATAAAAAAACGAAACGAAGTTTAATTATTATTGTTGATGAGGCACTTAGGTATTATGTTTGACACTTTTAGTTCATGAAATTTATCTACATGTGTTTGACTTTTTTATTTTGCGTTATTTTTTGTTTTTGTTCATTAAGAAATAAATTTTTGTGAAGAATCACTTAGGTAAATCTAGATTGTACCTTAAAATAACTTATAAAAACAATTTTCTGAAAATTGCATGCGTCTTATGTTGAGTGCTTCATTGAAAGAACAAAAATAGCTGTGTTTTTGTAAGGACTGCTAAAAATTGTTGGTATTTTGTAGTTGGTCAGTGCTCTTGGAGAGACCGTTAAACAGACTGCTGCCCAGACCGCTACCACAGCTCAGCCACATGTCGATTCCATGACCCAATCCGGACAGATGCTCGTTCAACACGGAAAGAATGCCCTCCAGGCATTGAAAGACGCCGTCACTGATATCCTTCGTATGTATTGTTTATATAAACATCAATAAATACTAAATTAAATAACACGTGCCTGTTTTCTGGAGATTTTCCTGTAATTATGACAACGAGAAATATAATTGGTCAATGATCGTCAATTTTGAAACATTTCACATTTTATTTTGAGGAACCTTTGACAGTTTTAATTACGACTTATATCCTGGTCCACATTTTTGATTCCGAACAGTTATCAGTACATGTTTGGATTTTGGTATTAAGCTATTTCATTGACAAAAATACCATATCTCCCATTATTATTATTATAGAATATCAATGATTTTTTTGTTGTGTTTTGTATGTTTTAATTTGTTTTTATTTCCTTGTCTGTTTGTTTTGATTCATATTGTTTGTCCCTTTTGATTTTTTTCTTAAACGTTAAAAATAATGACTCTCCATTAAGTTAAGACTACAGATGATGAAAAACGATAACAGAACACGAAAATGGAGATGATTTTATTAAAGTTTATATTATTAACTTGTTTTTGAATCCCGTTGATTATTTAATTGTATTTCCTGTAATTTTGTTCATTGCATTGTGTATATGTATTTTTGTGTGGATTGTTTACTCTAGAACACGAAAAAAGTATAAGCAAAGTCCGCTTATATTTTATTTCAACTGGAAAACTTGTATAGAAACATTTTTGAACATATTTTGATCAAGAAATGAAAAATATATTGATAACCATTTTTGAAATTGCAGAGCAAACTGTTCAGCAGATGACCCCTCACCTCCAGAACATCGCCACTCACGCCACCCAGCTTGCCGTCTCCTCTGGACATCAACTCATCAGCAATCTTGGTGCATCAGTCCTTGGCACACAATCACAACCAGTCGTCAACTAAGTTATAAATATACATAGACAATTTTAATAAAGTTTTAAATATACATTGTGGGATAATTATTCATACTTACCTCTACATTTTAAACTGACAGCAGTTTTAATCGGGATGTGATTCTGTGCCTACACCTCATCTTTTTTATATTATATTTATATGTCTTAAATTAATTTGTCTACATGATTTAAAAAACAATTATTTAAGCAACGAATTATCATTGTTTGTCAAAAGACACTGTTGTGCTTCAAGCTGAAACGGCATTTCCCACCCTATCTCTCATGTGCCGGTCCCAAGTCATAGGATCGTCATTGTGTTTGAAGTTTTATTTCAGGTTTTTGATAATATTCAGGTAAAAGCAGTATTACTTTACGTAAAACACGATTTTTTATTTGGGGCGATTTAGAGATTTTCACAAGGAGTGGTATTCGATCAATGCTAAAGGCCTCGCGGAAACATCTAGATTTGTAAATTCCCGCTTTTTTTCTCGTGGTTAGATTGCAGTCTCTGTAACATTTTCCCCATTTTCATATTTCAGGATCATTATTACTTATTAAAGCTTCATTCTTTTTTCGTTTTTCTTAACGCTGTAGTGTTTGGCCAAAGATACAGCAAAGAAATCCCATACTCGACTCTTTCTTTCATTAATTACAGTAAGCATAATTATTACGGTCAAAATTGCGTTCAAATTTGTCTGTGTTTTTTTTTTCAGAAATTACGGCGGTACCAATTTGAGCTTAAAATGAAATCCACGATTTGATACTGTTTAGTTGTTTGCTAATTTGAGTACTGCTAAATTTAAAGAAAATGTTTCCACAAAACTTGTCAAAGGTTTTAATGTAGTAGATCAGAACATCGAAAACTGTTTAAATTCGTGTTGTTTGATTATATTTATGTGTTTGTACTTGCGACATTAACTTGTTATTTTGTCGCTGTGTTACCCATTCTAAAAAGAATTTGAGGATACCAAAGGATTTGACAACAATTGTTAAATCAGACAAGACCGGGGCTAACAAAAAAGAAAGGAAAAACAAACATAGTACCCACTAAATTTAGTTCTGTTAATTAATCCAAATACTTTTTCCAAAAGTACTTATAGGAAGATGTCTTAAATTATATTTTTCTTCTTTGTTTCCATTACACCAATTTATTTCTTCCGCAACGAGAAAACGCATATGTGTGTAATATACATGTCGAAATAACGTCTTTATACAAGAATAATTCCAATAAAAGTAAACAGTTCTTTTTGTTGTTCGAGGTAGTATATTTTAAAGTATACGACTGTGTGAGTAAAACACCATGCCCCATTACCATAAAAATACGCCTACGTCAGAGAATGTTCTTTAACTACGATGATGACAGTAATTTCTCACAATTAAATTGATTGGTTCTTAGACCCAATTTTCTTTTTAGGGTACTAAAAGTCTGATTAAAGTAAATGGTAAGCTAGCCATACAAATATTTTTATTTTTGTAATCGGATGCTTCATAATTTATTCAGAATTTTCTTTTCGTGCCTATGTCTTTTCGTTTTGTTTCCTTCCGTTTAACATTAACGAAATAAAGAATACCTACTAACTCGATGATATCAATTAATTAATTCAATTAACTCAATGACGACATAAAAGGATAAAAAGCCGTATTAATATTTTTATTTCAACATTGCTTGCCAATGTTAAATCGGAATGGTTATGTTGTTTACTTGAAAAAAAGTTTACAATCTACTGCAGACTCTGAGGACACATAATCATTTAAAAACGAAAGGGCATATGAGGTTAATGAACAAGCCTAGTCAGGCCAAATAAAATAATATGTATGGTTCCCGTCACCTCTTTGAAAAAAATAGGGTCGGTAGGTAGGGATTTTTT
>JARWCS010322539.1:0-12753 GCA_034783895.1 Geukensia demissa | reverse complement strand
AATAGAATCGACCACTAGGAATTGTGAAAATAAAATACCTTGCATAACAAAAGAAATTTTACGTATCGGTTTGTAAACATCTATTTTTGCGTAATATAAACGTATTGGTCTCTAATATTGTTTTAAAATATTTTTTTCGTACGTCAGAACAAGCTGACACAAAACTTTGAAAGTGGTGTTAAAGCACAAACAAACAAGCAGACAAATAAATAAATTCGCAACCCTTGAAATTGGGAAAGGTTCAATCCATGAAATGCACAATGAGGAAGTCCATAAGCATCCTTTTCCGATTAGTGGAAATGGTTAGCGTGCTCCCTTGATTGTGGAAGGTTGTGGGTTCGATCCCCCGGCCGGGTCAAACCAAAGACATTTAAATTGGTATTTGCTGCTTCTCCGCTAAGTACGCAGCATTGAGGTGTAAAGAGCAAAAAATGGTCGGTCCTGGGTCAGCAAAATGTGTGGGTAAAGTGGCATGTCTTCCTGCGGACTGTTGGTTTCGTGAGCTAGCATGTTAAAACTCTGGCTGAGCGTGTCAGTCTAGTACACAGCAGGGTTCATTCATTATCATTCATTAATATGCTATCGTCCTGAATATGAATGAAAGATTTGCCACTGGACGTTGAGCAACATTCCAACAATTAACCGATTAGTGGATTTTTGGATCTCAGCTTTCTTGTGTTTTGGTTCTAATGGTGATGATAGGTCATTGGAATACGTTTACAGCATAAAGACATTCACAAACATTGATTATCATGTATTTTTTGAAGTTTCGTCGTCTTGTTAAAGTTTAAAATAGTTGATCCGCTAACTCCAATGTTAAAAACAACAATAAGGCCATAGTTGCGTTTTCCTAGGTTTTGGGTCCGCGTGCTGGTAGGTTTTGTTGTTGCCGAGTTAAAAAACACACACACACACAAATATTTCAGAAAATCATTGGTTGAACAAGTCTGTCAAATTTTATATTTCTCTTATTGGTATATGACATAATCGCTGATTTTTAATTTAGCATGTTTTTCATGTTTTTATAGATATTTGAATAATATATTTCTTAATTTGATAATATTAAAGATAAAATTAACTTGTATTTTGATAATCTGTTGTCTTTCATGACAAACCTGGCAATTTACATTCAGTATAATAAATCGATGGATTACGGTCAGGTCAGGAGGTCACCTCAAGTCCCAGGTTTCATATGGCAAATCGTGGCCACATTTTTGTTCATGTGGTCATAAATATTCATGAGATACCACGTGATAAATGCTTACGTCATGGATCCTGTCAGTATTGCAACGAATAAAGGTTCTTTGTTTGATTAATCCTTCTTCTCATTCTGGACCTCACATTCCATTAATAATCACTTGATGTTTACAAAAAACCCGGTGCAGACGAATTCGAGATTCTGCATTTTGAAATAATGGTGCGTTTAACTGTTTAAATGCTATAGATGCCCTTTTAACGCCTCAAATATGGCGTCGATATTGATAAACATAAAAACATGAAATTTGTCGCTTCTCAGGAATCTAGTTTTAAAAAATGTCAAATTCTACAAATATTTGATTGAACTTTTTGACCGAATGATAAAAAGAGGCAAGTTTCATAGGGGGTTCTTTTGTCCACTTATTTAACAAACAACTATGAAAACGAAATAGCAAAGATATTGAAAATCGTAAAGAACCTTTAATATAATTTGTTTAAGTATAGTATTTTGTCTGGTAACTCGTTTTAGGATGTAGGATGAAAAATAAGTAAAGAAAAATTATCAGGATAAAGTATTTGTTGAATGTTTCGATTTCATCTAAGTAAACCTTTTGATTGTTCTATGTGTTGAAGTTCCAAGATGGCGTCCTATGCAAATTAGAAAAATGGGCTTAATTTCTCCATATGTCCTGGTATTCACCTTGCAAGTAGTATTCTATAATATTTGGATTTGATTTATGTTTTTCAAAAGCCAGTCTTTCTAAAAGTCTGTAAAACGTTAATCATATGTGCAATGATTTATCATGGAGTTTTTGTAAAATTGAATTTTGATTCAGTGTTAGTCGATGTGCATATTTAGTTGTTATATTTGTTTACTTGTTTTATGGATAAGGAAATGTAAATGGAATTCGAAGATACCAAAGGGGCAGACAGAAATCGTTAAATCAGAAGAGACATGACCATGGCCAACATACAACACACAACACTACACTGAAAAGTAAAGCTGAAGTAACAACGAACACAACTGGTATAGGAACTGTCCATTTTTGTTCAGTGTAGACTATATATTCAGATCAATATGTTGTTAAAGTATAGAAAAACATCAGTCTGAACTGACCCTAGTGTAAACCGTTAACATGTTTCGAGCTTTTTAAAGATTATTCTCTAATATGCGTAAACTGAACATGAATGAAATGACTAATACCGGATTGGAAAGTGAATAATGAGGCGGGTTCCTTTATATGTATATATGTCATGTCATGTTCGTGTTCTCGAGCCCTTTTTTTGTCTTGCCCGTCGTTTTTCTTTCTCTTCTTCATGCAACTATCAGAACATTTTCTCTACACAACAGGGAAGATATGGGTTCAATTACCTCACTTGGCTTCAATATGAAACGGAGGAATTTGTTGTTTTAAGATATCCTCACTAAGGGGCTTCATCGAGGGTAGAATCCCAATCCTTGTGACGAGCTCCAGATCACTTCAGCCTCAAGCAAATTAAACATGTATACGTAAAATAAGGCAAATCTTGCTCAAATGCTAAAACAGCGTTTAAAAAAATCAACCAATGACGTCAACTTCTGACTTGTGACAGACACAAGATACATGTGTTGGGTTAAACATGTTAGCCTCTTCTTATTATTTTTACTGTAACAACGATGAAACTGGCTGAAAATGTACTTTTCTTAAGAAGAAATACGTTAAACTATTTGCCATATGTTTAACTTTTTAAACTCAAAATACATGTATTGATTGGTGTCAGATTTTACAAACTGCAACATCTTATGTTTAAAATGTCAATTTAATCGTTCATTTATTTTGAAATTTACTACCAGACCAACAGGTATGTCTATCTTTTTAATTCGGGAAAATCGTTTATTAAAAGAACATCATAAAATTTAAGTGAGTTCAAGACTTTATGTCGATTTAACAGGTTTTGAGCTTTCTTTCGTTTTGAAGACATGAAATAAAAAAGACACAGGTAATTTGACAAATTTACATAATTAATGTTATGTTCGCTTGATCAAAGATTTTCTCTAATATAGTAAAAACAAAATTATAACAAATTTAAGCAAACAAAGCAATTTCTTTCGTTATAACCGTAATTCCCTTTGTCTAAAATCTATAGAAAATAGTCATATTTTGACCAAGTTGCGTACAGCCACATTTGAGAATAAACAAATAGAATTTGAATTTTTGATCGATTTTTATTGTATAATCAAACTTTTGCAGAATATTTACAATTATGTTTCATGACATATATTTATAAATGTAACCGATATTGTCGGACATATGACAAAGCGCTTTAAGGATGCTCACATTCAGCCATTTTTGACACGTTCTGCAACTCTTCTGGTTTTGTCAACTTCAAAGTATTAATTTTGTCCATTTATCACCTCACAGTTCCAGACAACACATTGAAAAGAATTGTCAAGTATTTTTTTTATGAAATCCTTTTTATTTTTCATGAAAAGACCACAATAATTTAAAAAAAAAAGAGTTGTGACATGATTGTCCATGACACAGCAATCCACAAGTACAGTCGAATCTAAACTTTTACAGGTCCTATTACGGCCTTCAACAATAAATTAGAATTTTTATTAATTCGTCATTTATTCTGAGCTCTTTGTTCAAGAATAAGAGGTCAAATTTTTCAAAATCTTGTTATTTCTAAGCAGAACAACGAACATGAGCGTAAATATGTTCGTTATATTCAAATTTTACTTTAATATTTTCTTCAAACTAATAACAATAAAGTACAAGGGTCGTTAAGCCACAATTTTGGTAAAAAAAATTGGGCTAAAAATGAAAAGTGGCTAATATCAATTATTCTATATTGTTTTTTTAAAAGAGCCTATAACGGTAATTTTATTCACTTGGTTCTAAAAGTCATATGATACTTCACTCAAAGTCAATAATAAGGCCCAAACGGGTGCGCCACCGTTTCCAGTTCTTCTCGAACTAATGGAGGCAGATTTTTCATTCTAAAATGTTAATTATTTCTACTTTTTATCGGAACATACAAAACAAATTTGATTTGTACACTATTTTTTCAATGCAAGGCCGAGAATGATCAAAAGTGACATCCCCTTTTAACAGCGAAAGCTAAATCTGAAAAGTATGCCACGAACCGATTGAAAATGTCAATCGTGATGTATTATTTCACCACTGAAGCATTTACTAATGGGTTAGATGCCAAAGCTCACTTTCTTGGGAAGAAAAAAAACCAAAGCCAAGTTCTGGAACTTGAAAATAGTTTCCTGTCCTTGCCCACTTTCAAATGACATGATGTCCTAAGGTGTTTGAGAACAGCTTTGTTGTTTCTTGCAAATTGAAGACAACATGTTTGGTTAAAATTGATACGATATAAAAAAAATTATGCCGCGCCATTTTTTTTTCTTTAAGCTTTTCCTATTACATAAATTTAATAAAAGCAGACAATTTATAGAACGTTGCGATTAATGTTGTCTGATTTATTTTTGCTCTATGTTCCATTGCTCCATTTTACTACAGCTTTGGATATCCGATGATGTTTTAGTTTTGCAACATAACATCTAGAAGTAAAGTGGAGTGGGAATGAAACAAAATAACATGGTTTGAAAAATATTATCTGTAGGGTGGTTTACTAGAAAAAATTAATGTAATAACGGTTTTTTATTTCAGGAATGCCCAGACAAGTATGCAATAGAAGGAACGTATGTTTGGTTTTGTGCGTGTGTTTTGTGACATTGTATATTTCAACACGTATTTCTTCACAAAGTTATTCTGATAACGTTCTAACAGCTGTAGATGACGTGGAAGATAATGACAACAATTACAAGGGTGTCCGAGAGGAAACAGTGATTAACAGTTCAACAAATATTATAGAAAAGATTACGGACACGCCATTTTTGCTTGATCCTGACTGCTTGTGTAAAATTCCAGACATTTCTCCCTTTCATCCGACTGTGCTGCCGTATGTTGGAAAAGCAGAAATTTACATATGCAATAAAAGCGATGATTTCACGTACATTAAAGACGGAGTTTTATTCATTGACCCAAACAGAAAACCACGTGATGTCAGCCATTGCAGATATAAAGGAATTTTTCGTCCTGAATATCTTGACGATGATTTATTGTATTTCCCGGGAAAGGAAAGTGAAAAGTTTAATGAGAGAATAAATATCACAAATGAATTTATTCAGGTGAATTGCTACAACTCTTCTGATGAGCAAACATTCGTCAACTTCCATTATAGCTATTCTCCAACAAAACTGGACGAGAAAAAGCCGACTACAAATGAAACAAAATTTAACGTACTAATGATTATGTTCGACTCTGTATCTCGGTTGACATCACATCGATATTTACAGCCAATCAGAACTTTTATGAAGGAAGAGTTACAGGCCTTTGAGATGCTAGGTTACAGCAAAACTGGTGAGAACACATTTCCTAATATGATAACACTACTTACGGGAAAATTCGAACGTGAACTAAATTTTACAGGAAAATTTCTGGACAATCAACCTTGGATTTGGCAAAATTTCTCGGGCAAAGGATACAATACCTTTTTACAAGATAACTCAAATTGGCCACTGCATAACCACTTTCAATATGAAAAAATGTTTTCAAGAAAACCGACGGATTTTTATGACCGACAGTTTCAATTAGCGGTCAATGTGTTAAAGAAAAAATTTGGAAAACAACTTGTACCTAAATTGCGCGGAAATATTTGCATAGGCGGTAAACACGAAACAGAAATGTTTGTAGAGCAAATATATGAATTTGTAAGCCACTCAAATAGTCCTTATTTCATGTTATCTCTACATGCCATATTTACACATCAAACTATTGCTTCATCGCCCACTCTCAGTTCTCCAACTTTAAAGCTGCTTTCGAGATTAAAGCAGCAAAACTACCTTGATAATACTGTTTTAATTTTGTTCGGAGATCATGGCATGCGTTTTAATGGAATTCGTTTGACGTTTAGTGGTTGGTTGGAAGAGAGAATGCCAATGATGTTCCTTTATGTCCCTCCAAATTTTCGTAAAAAATATCCACGTTTTATGGAAAATTTGAAAACAAATACGAAGAGACTAGTAACTCTCTTTGATCTGCACGAGACACTACTGCATATACTTTCAGGTTTAGAAAATAATTTTACAGGAGGGACAAAGAGAGGGATGTCGCTGTTTGAAGAAATTCCATCCAGAAGATCATGTGAAGACGCAGGAATAATTGACCAGTACTGTGTTTGCGATTCACATAAAATGGAAACAACAGAGAACATTGTCTTATTCCAAAAGCTTGCTAGCTTTTCTGTAGAATATATAAACAGTCTTTTTAATCATACAGACTTATGTGAAGAACTTACACTAAAACAACCAGATACACACGAAGATGCATTTGTTTACAAAATGCCAAACGAAGGAGTTCGGTTTTATTTTGAAACCGTTCCTGGAAATGCTCAATTCGAAGCTTACTTTCGTAATCAAAATGGCGAATATATACTCGATACAGATATAAGCCGAGTCAATGAATACGGAAAACAGTCTGATTGCGTAACAGATAAAAACTTGAAAAAATTTTGCTATTGTAAAATACAAACAATAGTTTAGCGGTACATGTGTAACTCTATATTTTGGACTGGTATTTAATTTAAATAGTCATTTATTTGACTTCATGGATATTTATGAGCTAGTTCAATTGTTCAATTGGCTCTTTATAGTCATGTGATTTGAGAATATTTTGTCAATGTATTACCTAAAATCCTTCCACAGAGTCAATATTTACAGACTTACAAAAATGACCTTTAATATTAACCGCCCATTGAGAACATAACATTTAACTTACGCTTTAAATTTAAGTTTAAACATTGATATAAATATAGATGAATGAGAAATGGAGCAAGCTATGATTACGTCATCCGTGCGTGCCTTTCATGACAAACATAGCAGAAGACCGGTTTTTGTCTCTCCGCAAGTTATATTAGAATAATAAATCAATGGATTACGGTCAGGTCGAGGGTCACCTCAAGATCTAGGTCTTGGGGTCCTTATTTCATATGGCAAAATCGTGGCCACTTTTTTTATTCATGTGGTAATAAATATTCATGAGATACCACGTGATGAATGCTTACGTCATGGATCATGTCTGAAGTAACACCACCTTGCAAGAACCAAGGAGAGGTCAGGTGCTCCGGAGGGGTAAGCAACTCCTGCTCCACTAGTGGCATCTGTCGTGTTACTCAGTAGACAAAGCCGATGTATAGTCAAAATCGATGTTAGTCACAACTGGTATAGGAACGGATTTTTAGTCAGTTGGAAGAAATCATAAATGCATTGAATACAGCAAATACGTAAAACGTAAGTCAATTTAAACTCTTGTTCTTCAATCCTTGACTTATTTTATATCGATACTTTTAAGTCCTTCAAAAAGACCCTATCATATCAAATTAAGATTCGGCGTCTTTAAAAATTTTTGAAACATTTTTGTGTCTTTATAGTAGGTCATAAATATAAGATTATTAGATATTTTCAAACACGTATTTCTGTCGCAGGATGACTCTTGACACTTCATTTGCTATGATACTTGAAGTGATAAACAGTCTTGTAATAAAAGGTCACCTTTGGGAAGACCACTTAAATAAAGTTAATTCATGATAAAATCTGGAACAATGGTGAATGTAAAAGTTGGTCTTTTTATTCAAGTGGCTTCTTACCAGAGGCGACAATGAAGGCAAGTTTGACTCTATATGAAGATCTATCATCTTCAATTTTTGTTCAGTGTCGACAAAATTTTCAGTTCAATAAGCAATATTTTTTTTATTCTGGCAGGCGAACGTATTTACGATATCATTATATTTACATTAATGCAATTCGGCAACAAGTTATGTCACTTGGTAAAAAATATGATTATTGAGGAATATCTCCAGCTACTGAATTGTTGATAAGTATACAATGCATATTTTACGTCAGGTAATCTTTAAGGGCGGAACCCGCACAGATTATTGAAGTAAACTATATATGCATTGAAATTAGTCCAAATATTCCATTGAATCAAACACAAATATGGATCTATTTGTAATTTTAGTTGAAAGTTCATCAAAAAAGAATTTTTTCTTGAAATCGGACATACACTTTTTTACAAACAAACAATTTCAAATGTTTCTTATCAGTTTGTTTTTACAGTTGACAAATATTTACTTAAATATTTAATGTTTAAACGCATTCTTTTCTTCAGCAACAGTACTAGTCTTATTTCTATGAGTTTAATTGGCTATCTATATCAAATGTTCAAACGTTTTGAAAAGCTTTATAGAAAATTATGGTATAATATAACTAAACAAAATATATTAGGCCTTTCAATAAAAAATACTTCTCAAACTATACATGCTGAAATAAGAATGTTGATAAAATACAGAAAAACACCTGTCTAAACTGACCTCTGTGTAAACCGTCAACATGTTTCGCACTTTTAAAAGATTATACTCTAATATGGGTTAACTGAACATGAAACGACTAAAACTGAATTGGAAAGTGATCAATGAAGCGGGTTTCTTAATGAGGCAGGAACTGATTACCCTTCCGGACCACCTGAGTTCAAATACGTTTTTTTTGTCGGGTCCGCATTGTTCATCGTTTCGTGTTTGTTTTTAGTCACATATGTATAAGTATCATGTTCCATCTTGTGTTCTCGAGATTGCCATATCTTTCGACTTTCTTCCTTTTGTCTGGCCCTTTGGTTCTCCGTCGCTTCCTCATGCAACTGTCAGAACATTTTTACTTCAAAGGGAGTTCGGTTTAGAAAATTTTAACAGTAATCTCCAGCGTGATCATAATTAACTGTTAACTACGAGATTCCTGTGCGTAAGAAAACATGCACCGGTATAATAGAACCAAAACAAGGTATAGTATTTTGCCATACACGTTTCTCGTGTTTCAGTATCTAAATATGCCATATTTGATATATTGTAACTATCTATGCATTGCATATATGATATTATGATTAAATGAAAATTTTATTTTCATTTCAAATGTTAGCGATAAAACACTGGTTTTTATAATGAGACTTCCAGCACCAAGGAGGCACGAGAAACTGCTCTTGTACTCCCCTCTGCATTACTGAAGAATTCGTGAACCGAAATCAACGTCAAATCAAGGTTGCAATCCGTAGATTTTATGGTCGCAATCATAATTTTGTTGATCCATATGGTATTAATGTTTTTCAACTACTCCTGGATGACGGGTTTGCGCGCAGAACAGGGAGCACCTAATCCCACTTCTGTTTTGAAAAGGAGCTCCTGGAATCCAAGTTTTTTTCTTCTTGTTCGTTGTTTTTTTGGTGTGTTTCGAATTGTCGTCTCTCTTTGGATTATGCAATAATGATCTCTCGCATTCTACCCTGGGATTGTCGAGCATCACCATGTATACAGGACATGATGTTTATCGAATCAAGCTATGGTGAGTTCTATGCTCTTTGTCAGGCTTTTCTGGAGTGCGAGTTTCGAGCGTTGTAAAATTATTTGTGCGTATCGACCTATGTATTTGTTTGTAATCAAAAGAATGAATTATTCCACAGTTAACGGTTATGTTTTACGCTAGGAAATGACGTTTTATATACTATTATCTGCCCCTGAATTTCTCTATAGAGAGTGAACATTGATGATCGGCCATCTTCGTTTTGGGCGGGAGCGCTTAGGTTTGACCTAGATAAAGTTATTTTTAAACAATCGCACATTTCATTTTGCTCGGACCTTTTTTTGCGATTCATATAAATAGAATTACTTCTCAAACCATTTTTGCATGTTATCTAATCCATGTTTAACTACTAATTTATTACGAAGCGTTGACAATGTATACGCCCGGTCTTGCGCTAGCGCGTGCAAAGACCCACTTCCGGCAAACAAATGGATGACTTTATAATGTAAAATTCCCGTAGAAATTAAATAAAATACATCATGATTGATAAAAAGTATTATTGCAACTTACTTGAACTTTTTTTCAATCTACAAAATGAACACTATGTTATAAGAATACGAAAGACAGTTTTTATTTTATAACATAGTTACCCGTTCCAACAATCTCTGACATAGAGTATAGTTTAAGTAACATTTTCTCCAGTTATAAATGAATTCTATGCAATGAGTGTTTTTAGCCAATGTGGATTAAATACGGTCATCTCAGTGACCACAAGATAATACAGCTTTTCTAAATTTTCAATCCCAAACGTGAATTTGCACATTATGAAATCGTTGTTATATTAGTTTGATATGTTTTTTTCTTTCACTGTCAGCTTCAATTCGGTGGAATTTCTTCATCCCGTAAGCTAGGTTGCATATGGCCGTAAAAACATTGGATGAATTATTCAGGGACAGAGATAAGGGTTATTTTTGCACTTTAGACCTCGATAAAATTGAAATGAAACTTATTTATAATTTTTCAGTCTTATTTCTCCTTACTAGTTCATTCAATTTATTATCGCACTTTTATACCCACTGAAGTGAGTCATTTTAATGAGCTTTATAAAGTAGCACCTGCTATTCGCTGTTAGTAGAATTTTTGTTAGTTGCTTGCTATGCTTCTTCCTTGTCGATTACTGATAGTATTTAAGTATAGTTTGGTATGGTACAACGAGCTTCAACCGTTAAATTAGTCGTTTTCACATTTAAAGTTAGGTTCGTGGTAATAATTTTTATAAAATCTATATTCTAACTGGTCTAGAGATCTGTATTTGATATTAATAACATATAGCACAATTTTACGGATCAATTAAACTGGATTTATGTGAGTTTTAAAAAGCTGAAAAACGGCTGACAAGAAGGTAGTTCCACTGTAATTTTCAATTAAGAGGGTACCCAGCACCATCAGTTAAATAAATTCCACACGTTTAATTTTCTTTTTATTTTGTTTAGTCATTTACATTGATGAATGAATGAAAACAAGAAATTTCATCCACAAATTTCTCTGGAATTATTGCATTAGATATATAGCAATTCCATCATCAAAAAGTTTGATCACTGAGATGCATTAATTTTTATATTACATGATAGATGATTAAAACGTTTAGATGATTTTACAGAGTTATTTCCCTTAGGTGTTGGGTACCCCCTTAAAGGATTGTTTGCTTTAAAAACTGATTTTAGAAGGCCGATTTCTTACATGTCAGGAGTTTTCAATTTTTAAATGATAACATTGACCATAGGGTTAACGGGTTTTTTTTCACACATCTGCTGCTGAAATAATGTGTTAAATTTTAATGACGTAATCCCTCTGATTTTTATTAGTTTGCTGTTAAATACAAATGTCGCTTGTGATATCCATTATCTTACTCAATTATTTCTTATTTTGTCAGTCTGTTTTCAAACTTTACATTTTCAGTGAAAACTGCCAAATTCAGGATTTGGTGTCTGCATCATTCGATGTCATTTCCATTCACATAGTACTGCTGATAACCTACATTAAGACCCGTTTTTCAGTTAATAATTCTCGATCTGCTTCATTGTTGGATAAAGAAAAACATACATATTTAATTCCTAGTTTTACGCTAATTCATTATGCAGGAGTTTGGTGAAAAAGATCTTAATTGTCAATATACATACGACAAACGCCAAATTTTACATAGACATCTAGGGAGTGAATTCCTCCTTCAAAAAGCCAAGTGTACCTGAATAAGTACAAATATAAATATAGTAGATGTGGCATGACTGTTCATGAGACAGCCATTCACCAAATGACAGTAGAATTTTAATTTCTACAGGTCCATTACGGTTGTCAATAATGAACAAGATTCCATACCAAAACGGAAATTGTAAAAGGCCCCGAGATACCAAAGGTGAATCGATTCATAAAACACGACAATCAATCTGATCTATTGAAAAATGGTGAATAAATAACAATAAATGACTTATAAAACAAAAAACACCGCTGCACTACAGGTTCCTGGCTTGGGAAAGGCATAAGTATGCAGCGGGATTAAAATGGTTGGTGAGCGCTCAACCCTCCTAACTGCGACAGTGGTGTGACAAAACAGCAATTGAAACACACTATAAAATCGGTTGAAATGGATTTAACACTAGGGATCCATACTGAAAACTAACAACAAATAAATTAAAACTAATAACAACACAAGTATCGATCTCAAAAGAGTGCTCGCAGTTGCCGTCTGCTTGTTAAGAACCAAAAAGAAACCGATCAGGAATCCAAGTTTTCCTTAACTACGGTATCAATATAAACACGTCCAATTGGATTTAGTGTGGTTAAATGTTGGTTTTTATTTTTTATATAAAGGTTTAGATGCATGCGACCGTTATTATCATTTCAATTGATTGCGTAAACTTGTACATTGCCGATAGGGAACTGCTGATTTCTCGATGATTTTTCCATACTACTAGTGATCGTTCTTTGTATATTTCTATATCAATTGTGTTGCATTTTAACTGGGATTCTGTTACTGCAGTTGTTTATTCTGTTTAAAAACAAAGCGTGATGACATTACACTCTACTTTTTACCTGCGTCGCCGAAGGCGGAAGCAGGTCTAGTAACCGCTTGACTCCGTCCGTCCGTCTGTCCGTCTGTC
>JARWCS010322529.1:0-12753 GCA_034783895.1 Geukensia demissa | reverse complement strand
ACAAATTTTTAGACTATTTTTAAAAATTAGTTAAGTTATTGAACAATTTTTCAAAAGAATTTAACATATTTTGCAAAAATGCTGAATTCTATTGTTTAATGGTATGAATAATTCATTTGGCTGCTGGAAAAATTCCAAGCATAATAATTGAGACTAAGATATTAATCAAATCTTCAATATCTTTATTTCCATGCTCTTATTTTTCCCCTGACAAATATTTAAAGTTTATGGCTTTCTGACCTTTCATGACCTCATTCCATATATGGCAGTAATCCTGACTATGATGTGCAACCAAAAGATCAGGTCAGATTTTAGTGTCGCTAGTATAAATCTGCTGATATACTTTAACATTATCATTTATATTTTCATGTTTATACAGTAACAATTGTAATGTTTGAAGCCAATATTATTGGAAAAAAACAAAGAATATTAGTGTGCATAATTTATTAGGCATAATCTTATTATGTTGATAATAAATATAATTTAATATCTAGGTATAAAATGAAAACCTATGCACATGATCCAGACGAATACAACCTGATACAGATTAACAATAAAGATAGGCTTGATCTCAAAATTTCAATTCTTTCTTTTTAAGTGCTATACTACACCAGAATCATAAAACTTAACTTAAAAAGTCTTCAAATGTCTTAACTTTTCCTTTCATTTGTAGCATCTGAATTAGGATGTAATATTCAGATTTAAACAGGGAAGATAACTCATTATTTTACACTAAAACTGTTGTTAATGTCAAAGGTGATATCTCTTTGACAAAATATTTTGGCATTTTAAAGTTAGTTATGTGTGGATATTAAATATTTGTATCATTTATAGGCTGTACAATCTCTAGTGGTCAGCAATGGTTTTCACAAAAATTCATAAGACTAAGATTGATCGTAAGTGTAGAAACTTCAAAGGAAAACTTATTGTGACGTCATATGTCAGAAATTACACTTACTATATTTTGTGAAACTGACTTCTGGTAATTAACATTTTCACTATAAATCCCAAGGTGATTTGATAATTGTTTTGAAATGTTAAAACATTAGAACCTGGGACTAACAAATTACAGGTCTGAATTCAGTTCCAAATAATAGAACTTGGTCTGTTGAAATACTTAGGTTTTCCTTAATCAGGCAATGATAAATATCAGTGGATTGTTTAAAATATAACACTTATAATCATTATAAAATAAGTTCATAACTATTTGGGAAAAAGAACGCAACAAAACTAACACATAAATATCAAATCTTTGCAAAATAAAAGTTCATTTCATTTTTACAGACAAAATGCTTAAGGCACTATGAAAAATTTATTTGTTTAAAAATATCTCTGCCAGCTGAGAAAACAACACTAAAATTTCATCAAGAACAAAAACCTGGCAAATTCTAAAGCAAGTACAACACTTAACTTAATTTTCTTCATTTTTAGTTGGCTTGGGATATGTGTCTTTCCAAAATTATTTTTTCCCACAAAGCAAATTTTATATTTTTCTCATGCAGTTCATACAAGAAAAATTTCTGCTAAATATCTCCCCAAAAAGGGCAACCATAGGACCAGATTATGGTTATTTTAACGGTGCAACATAGTCAGTTAATATTTTTCAACCAAAATTAGAGCAGAAAACTTTTTTCAAGAAGTTCCAGACCACACTATAAAATCTAATGGTTTGTGGCTTACAACAGGTACAAATTAAACAAACTTCCGAGACAATTTCTAACTATTGTATATGAATAAATAAAAATATAAAATATGAAGAAGATATCATATAAAAAGAATAAGTAAAAGAAACAGACAGAACTTCATCAGATATACAAAGACATGCATCAATGAAAACTTTCCATGGGAAAGGTTGTGCAACAATCTGTGACAAACATATCCTTGTTGACAGATGATGATATCAGTATCAACAACACTTCAGTCATATCCTGACAATTAAATTGGTGGTCAATGTGAAAGGTCAGGTGCCTGACACACCATATAACATGTGCATAGTGTATCACCATGGCGATAGTCTGCAGTGGTTTGTATCGGTTAGTTTATTTCTGTTATCTTGAACAACTGGCTACTCCCTGATAACCCATGTTATCTTAGAATCCTATTATTTACTTTACTCCTCTTCAGGGGGTAGCAGAGTTTATGTGCAGCCTATAAACCCATGGACTAAACCTGAACACTAAAAATATACATTAATGTAAATATATTTATAGTATAGAAATAATTTAAAATCTAATAACTCCAATTTACACACATACAAAGGAGTAATATGGAATAACTGATGCTTACTAGAAACCAATGAAATGGTGTAGGAATGTATTGACATTTAAATTATTCTACATAATGAAACCATTATCATATATTATTGCTGACTTGTGCATACACAGCCCTAGATCTATCCCTATTGTGTTTCCTTACAATGAAGATTTATCTGCCTGACTGTGGTCACAATGAAAGTCTTTCAAGACATAATTTCATACTATAAAAATAAAGTTGTTTGACTTTGAAAAACATTCATGGTTTACAATGATAAATTATCTACCAACCAATTTCCCTCTACATAGAATTAAATCAACACATCAGACTCTATGTTGAAGGAAAAACAAGCTTGTTCAAACAATAAAAATGTCTAAGTTCGTAATTCCATTAAAATGCAAGCATATCTTATCATATCTTAAAGCAAAAAGCACAAAAATAAAATTATAATGAAAAAAATCTGTATTTGAAATTCTAAAAATTAAAAACAAATTAACATTAATGACAGAAATTCATACAGTTACCAGGATATCAATCTTATACTGATACTGCAAAACAAATGTCTGTTAAAAATTTCAATAAAAATTGAGGAGTATCAAAATGATTCAAAGGAAAAAATAACTGATGTTAATTAAGTGTTATTACATTATAAGATCATTTATGTAAATTTCTTCTGTCATAAATGTGTTTAATTTCATATAGTGATGTATTTTGATAACACATAAAATTTACACAATAGTATAGTCCCTTAGGCCACATGTATAACCAAGTTTAGTTTTAGTACCATGATAGCTGGACAGATAATATACGATTATTTATGAAATAACAGCATTAGGCCTTGAATCTATGGAAATGAATGATATCATATTTTCAATGATGTCCTAACATATTATATTGTGTAAACTAAGGATAACAGGGATATCTAACATAACATCTGCTCAAAGGTGAACTTCACATATTCCAAAAGATATAAACATTGTTCGTTATTCATTTGAAAAGGAATGATTGTTTACAAACTCAACATTGACTAACTAAACTCATTTCTGCTCTTTAGATCAAATGAACCTCCTTTCTATCCAACAGGTTATTAAGTATTTAAGAAAATTAAGCCAACTGTTGAACTGGCTACTTGTATATTTTCTAATTCAATAGGGTTTTTAAAAAAATGATTGGAAGCTTGTTGTATAAAAGAAGTTCTATTTGTTAACAAGTTTTCAGGTGAACATTTAATGACAAACAAGTATTACATATGTCAACTAAGATAATAATACAACAATTTCTTAATTATCATTTAGCTTGCAACTATTAATATCACTGAAAATTTCATAAAATGAAAAACAATATAAAGGGCTATCCATGACAGATTGAAAAAGTTTTTATTTGAATTGAAATACGCATTGAAATCAAAGTTGTAGGTTTAAGTGACAAGTTAATTTACAGCCTAATGATCCATGTATAATGCCACAAAAAGTTACAAATATCACAGTAATAAGACTAGGGACTCAACAGTATACGTAAATAATGTTAAGTATACAATTACAAAGCATAAATCTTGGTCCGAGATACAAAAATACACATATGTTCATAAATTTTAAATTGTATATATATGAATAGATACCTTTTATTAATTCTGCACATGTACGGTTCTAATTAAGAAAAATATGATTCAGAATACAGTGATCCAATTATTAGTTTCACACCAGTTTTTTTGTGGATTTTTAAGAAAGACAATTTGTGGTTGGTCAATTCATGGAAAGGGAATTTTAAAGGAAAATTTCATAAAATGATTTTTTTTCTTTTTTACAATATTTAAGACAGCAAACCTAAAGGTCAGCAGTAAAATCTTTACTGTATGGGCTGCTATAACATACAACAGATTATTTGTGTCCAATAAGAATGTTTTGAAACCATGAACATTATGGGAATCTTCTTTCATCAAAGTAGGGTGTCAAAAAATTTTTCATGGGGTTCTTGCGTATTATTCAGCAATTAAATCAGAAAAAATAGCATCATCAAAATAACTCTCACAAAATGTTGATGAAAACAATCTGCTCCTACATGTAGAATAAAATTACAATCAACAGTACAGGATTATAAACATGGATTACAGATATAATAATGACATATGTAATTCTATTGTTTCTGTAGTGAATTAAGAAGCAAGCTTGTTAAATAATATAATAAAGATAAAGCTGCAGTCATCTCATGCTAAGATCATCTTTACCACAACTATTTTGAAAATTCACATTCTAAAAAGGCAAAGTATGAATAATTTTTTTTCCAAAAACAACAGATCCTAGAGTTGGTCCAGGAACTTTACCAATGTTGAACTTGATAAATTGCCTTATCTTTACACTGCATAACACTGCAACTGCTTTTTTGATTCTGATTTATATGGTTTCTTTGTTTTTTTCCAATAGGTTACAGGTCTCAGAGGCTAGAGGCTGAAAATTTACCATTATTGCAATATTTTAAGATTTGTATACTCTGATCATCTGATGTTTTATTTGTATGACTGCTAAGGACTTTTTAAAAAAGATAACAGGTCTGACTGTATTTTAGGAAATTTACCAAAGTTGGAGTTGCCATTTATGCAACTACTAAAAAATCATATAGGTATATAGGATAGTTTCTGAGAAAACAAAAATTTTAACATTACATTCAATGAAAACAACCATTTACAAAGTTGAAAAAACTAAGATCCCACATGACCATAGGGTCAAGATTTTTCCAATTTGACTCCATAGACCAAGCAACTTCATGACAAATTTCAGTAAAATATCTAATTATGTTTCTGAGAAAACAAAAACTGGGACTTAAACTTTCAGTATAAAGCAGATTTTTTTAAGTTGAAAACTAAATGTTTCCAATAAGGTCCTGCCATCTAATTTTGCATCTAAAACATGCACATTAAATCAATAAAACATCAAAACATTTATATACCTAACATAGTTTCTAGAAAACAACTTTCAGTGAAGAACTGATTTTTTCTCCTGAATGACCTTGACCTCAAGGTTACCTTAATTTGCATCCATAAATTGTGTGTCATATCCATGCAACATAAGAACAAGATTATGAACCATCATTTCTACGAAAACAAAAATCAGAACATTCAGCAATAAAGTTGATTTTCTAAGTTGAAAAATATATTCCTCACTGACCTTTTGGTCAAAGTCAAATAAATTTATGTGTATATGATGTAAGACCATCTCACACATAATCCTGCTGAACCTGCCTTGTACAACTACTGAACAGATAGAAACTTGAATGAAGCATGAATGCCAGCAGAAAAGAACACCAAGTCAATTTCAGTAGTCCAACTTCACTTCATAAAGGCAAATTAATAAGTCTTCAACTGACATTAGTGTTTAGGTTTCCAGATCTGGTTAAGACAGGTTTATATTCATAATTAGTTCGAAAATTATGACCAATAAAATGTACACAACTAACAACTCCTAACTATGGTGGAATGTTAATTTTATAATCTCATATGAAAAAAGTATTATGAATTATCTATCTAAGATATATACAGTATTTTTTGTTTATCACATCCTTATGGAATAAATATCACAATTAAAATGTGAATATGGAATATCAAAAAAGTATGAATAAATCCCTTCATTATTGGTTTTTGTGACCAGCAAAATCACAATAAATACTCTGAGAAGATCTATTCAGTCATTTTCATAATATTGCTAGACTTGTCCATCTGAGAAGATATGTAGTAACTTGGAATTAAAAAAAATATTCTTTTGCCCTCAATTTGTTTCCATGACTGTACCAATCTTACAAGTCTAAAATTAAAATGTTTCCCATTACATCAAAATACCAAGAATGGTCCACAGGTGGTAATCCTGTTCTTTTTTCATTTACTTAAATCAAAATAGAAATTATGGCCCACTTCAACCCACTACAGAATTTATTTCTGGTTTCATCTGATCAGTCATGTGAAAAACTTTGTCTTTTTTAAATTGATTTATATCAATAATTGTTGTTTATACCACTTTTGTTATCCAAAATATAGTGAAAAAACTATTCTGTGCTTAACACATCAAGAACAGGCTTGGGTCAGTGGGTGGTAAAGACATTTTTGCTTTAGAGAAAAATACGGGTGGGGGGGTGTGGGGGAAACAAATTTAGAGTCCACCATTAAATAGAAAAACTAGATATATTTTTTTAAGTGACCTTCTGAAGGAACAATGTTATGCATGCTAGAAAAATTTCCTATATATGTATCCAAAAACAAAGAATACAGTCTGTAGCATGTTTCATAATGGGATTAAATAGTCCTGGTGTGTTCTTTACAGATGTTTTAGCATTATCTTGTTGAAATAAATGAGAGGGTATATTGTATGAAAACACGATTAAATCAAAGACCTGGACTGATAATTGTATGAGAACTAAAATTTCCTGGTAAAAATCAAAGACCTTGACTAATATGTAATGATTTATGCAAAAAAATTTGAAAAAATAAAACCCAAATGAGGAATTAAAATCAAATTTTATGAAAGTTTTTTTCTGGTTATAACACACAATGTGTTTTCAATAGAAATGGAGCTGAAAAACATGATATAAAAATCCAATCATATAAAAGTAAGAAATTTGATTATCTATTCTGAATGGTGGTAGACGGTATCATCTCATTCTCAGTGTATCACATCATAGGCTGTAAATGTCTGAAACAGATATAAAACAAACATGGAATAAAAAATATACAAATATCAGTTCTTATTGGGTTAATCATGCATCTTCAAAATAAATGTACATTTCAGAATCAAATTTCTAGAAACATCACGACTTTAAACTTAAAAACCTACTTTAACATGTTTAATTTGGAAATGAAGCAGATTAGTTTTCCTGTTGTGGTTATGTTTTATGAGACATATAATGGGCGTCAACCATTTCACAAGGACAAAGGTTCTCATGTTGTATTGTTTATATAATATTAAAATCTTGTTCAGTGACAAAAATCAAATCCAATCAAAAATAGTATATCACAATGTTGGAAGATTTCTATTGTTCTCCAAGGCAGTTCCTGGGTAACATAGAGTAAAAGTGTCCAGGGGACACAAATGCCCTGGCTCTGGCAAACACGAAGTAGATATATGACAGACCTGAAGGGCGGAAAAAGTACAACTCACCCTGATAATGCTTCAGACCAAATCTTAAATCAATTGAACATACACAAGCAGAGAAATCTCTGACGAAAATTGATGGATGTATAGATGGACACACAGACGTTCTAATGGACAAGGGTAAAAAGTAATGTCCCTGTTACCTAAAGGGTGGGGTATAAAAAAGCATTTTTAATAGGATTTGACTATTGTACTGTGAGCAAGTGCTTTGATACATTTATAAGTTTAATTGAAAATGAAACTTTCAGGTCAACATTCAAATAACAGATATTTTCACTTTGAAAAGTCCAGCATTGCATTTTCCTACTGCTTTGTATGTTATTATTATGCCAAAAGCTCACTGCTTGAACTTTAAAAAATATTCTTTGTCTAGCAAGATTCTAGCCGCACTTGCATATGGAGTGTATATTTCTCAATTGATACACTCCAGGGCTTGTGCTTCCTATCAGGATTTTATTCATAGAGGGTTGCACTGACAAGAAAGCTAATGAGCCAAAGGTTTCTCAGGGAAAGATTGGAGTCATCACTCCAGAAGTTTTACGGTCACCATCATGATTTGGTTGACCAGTACGAAATATCCATTTCACAAAAGGGAATGGATATCTTCTCACTGTCATGAATACAAATCCATTCCTATACCGGTTGTGACTATATACAGGCTTTGTCTACTGAATAACACGTCGGATGCCACTAGTGGGGCAGGAGTTACTCACCTTTCGAGAGCACCTGAACTCACCCTGATTTTGTAGGGTTCGTGTTACTCCAGATTTAGTTTTCAGTGTAGTTTTGTTTTTCTATGTTTGTCATTTGTTTTATTTTGTTGGCCATGGTCTTGTCTGTCTTCAGACTTAACGACTTCTGTCTGCCCCTTTGGTATCTTAGAATTCCTGACGGGTGCCACTAGTGGAGCAGGAGTTGCTTACCCTTCCAGAGCACCTGAACTCACCCTGATTTTGTAGGGTTCGTGTTACTCCAGATTTAGTTTTCAGTGTAGTGTCGGTTTTCTATGTTTGTCATGGTCTTGTCTGTCTTCTGACTTAACGACTTCTGTCTGCCCCTTTGGTATCTTAGAATTCATTTTATTACAAAAGTGAGCCTTTTATTTTATTTTTTTTTTTATTTTAGCCTTTCTTAAGAATATATTGAAGTTAGAAGTTAAACTGTGGAATAATATGTGCAATGTCCTATATTCAAAAATATGTTTTATATTTTTGCCTAAGAACCACTTTAAACTATTCTAATATCTAACTTTAGAACCTTAGGAATTCCACCTTTTACTTCTGACTGTATTATAAAATGTCCTATAGATAATAACAATATCTTACATCATTTTGAGTTTGGCCAGCGGCTCCCTCACTTCTCTCATCCTCTTCCTCGTCAGATGTGTCCTCCCCAGAAGTGTCTTCATGTACAGGGGCAGAGGTCACACCTATCAAATATCAATAAAGTATATAAGACAATCATTTTAATACAAGCTCAACTGAATTCAAAAGTTTAACACTACTAAATTTTTTGTGCCTGTCTTATTTTTATTCTGTATAATTGAACCTGTCATATTAATGGGTGTTGACAGTTATTATTTAAGTGTAAGGGGGTCTCCATGGGGAGTCCCTTTCACACGGTCAAGATAACATTTTAGACCTTTCACATTTTCCCCATGTGAAAATATTTTATATGGACTGTAAAAGAAAGCATTTTTTGTCAGATTATGATTATAAAATTCTGCCAGTCACAAACCACATGAGGTTTGTTTCGCATTTTTACTTTCATTTTTTTCTGATTATCCCATGTCACATAGCAAAATTCTTTTCACTCTCAGACACTATTGAAACCCATTTGACATACCTGTCATATTTTTGGATGCTGATAATTGTTGGTAACATGTTAGACATACTCTCAGTGGATTGGAGGACTGCTGAGGTAACAACCATTTCTGATTGGAGCATGCATTACATACCACAATACCACACTTTCTACAGTGATGCTATAAAACAGAAAAAAATATCCAGTAGATGTCAATCAAAATGAAAAATGAATAAAGAATTATTCTGCAATGGTACAAAAGCCATGTATTCTGCCATTTTTCATTTTAAGGTTAAGTGTGAAAAGAAAACTCCAGGTAACTATATAAACTCCAGGTAACTATATAAACTCCAGGTAACTAAATAAACAAAAGTATTTCTCACACGTTTTTAGGTCTCAATTATGCTTGTCAAAATTTGGCTTTACAAGTAAAGATTCTATTGGTTATTTCTTTGAGCCTTGATGAAAATAAATGGTGAGGCTATCAGATTATACCATTCTTACATAAAATGTTTGATAAAAATTTGCAAATCTGTGGTTAAACTGAACCTGTTAACAAATAAAGCTGCTTTCACAATGAAGACTATGAAGCACTGTTCATTTTCAGCTGGACTATATATTCAGTCAGCAAAGTACATTAATCTTTTTTCTCATTTATGAAAATATTCTCGGGTTGCAAAATTTCAAGATTAGCAGGAATAAGATTTTACTATAACTTTAAGTTGGTCCTACAGATGTACTATAAACCTACCTTTCTGTTAATTAATGTAAACTGTGATTTTTTACAGTGCATACATGTGGATGCATCAGAATCTGGTACCCATACAGGTGAATCATTCTCAGAATTCTGAGTTATTCCCCCTAGGTAAACAAAAATCCCAATTTTTAAAAGCTGTATGTGAACATGGCAAAGGAAACAACAGATTTAGTTCAATGTGCAATATTCTATTCCTTTCTTAATGTAATCCATCAGTTTGCAGAGATTTATAAAACACCTTTCACTTTATAAGGGGAAACTAACAAAATATTATAGCCAATAAAGGCCGAAGTATAAAATTAGATAGCATGAACTTTTGACCCCAACTGATATTTTCAGAGGTACAATATTCATCAATATTCAGACAATAACCCTTTATAGAAAAAAAAAGCTTAGAAAAACCTTTTAAAATTGTATATACCTAGTATATCACCAATGACATCTTTTTTGTGATGTTAAATTGCAGTCATGGCAGTAGTGCAATATTACATGTATTATCACATTTAGTAAGTTATTATTGCATGTCTAATATGCAACATATCTCACTGTAGGTTTCCTACTGTTTTACTGACATAAAATTCAAGGGGTTTTCAAGGTGTTTTAAGTTAACAAGCATGTGTTTTAAATAGTCTGTCCATGGTGGTAATAAAACAGACAGATGAAAACAAGCACGATCGAGACTATAATTTATTTGCTATGCGCGCCTTTCATCATTGATACATGTAAAGTAATACATTTTTTCAGTTTTCTGGGTCTTTTCCCAGGATGGGAGAACTTCATTTTAAAATTCCGAGGTTATCCCAGTTTCAAAATAGTGTGAACTGATATATTATGCCTTTTGAGGTTCATACGAGGGCTGATATTGATTAACATTGTAAATCCAAATCACCCCTCAGGGCCGATATGGATCTTACGCTGTATTTCAATATCAGCATTCATGCTTATGACATCATTTGTAGTTTTTGGCTGTACTGCCAGGTTATGATAAAATGAGCATATTCTACCACCATGACTACTAAAATGTATTAATTGCTAAAATTTATGAATAACAGAATCCCCTGATTCATTTTGTTTCAACTTTTTTAAAATAATATATTAATAAAGCAAATTATGGACATAAATATGTGATAAATAGGTCATTACTTTTCATTTTTAATATCAGCCCTAGTATTATCCCTCTACCAATATAGTCCCTACCGATTGAGCCCTCTGGGCCATTAAGGGGGTCTCATGATACCTGGGTTAATATGAAAAGTGACGTGTAATAATCTGTTATTACTGCATGCTAAATTTTTGTTACATTATTTGTAGGATATTTTACTACTAACTAATATATTTTAAAAAACTACATCCTTGAAATCTTATTGTGTAAATAAACAATTAATGGGAGAATATTTATGAACATAGGCTAAAATATTGAGTCTTTGATGGTTTTTTGTCTATGGAAAGAATTGTTAAATCTTTCATTTTAATGTACAGTACCCCATTAAAATGCTCTCCTTCTAGCTATCTACTTCAAAGAACTGCTATTTGGTTCTAAATGGATATCATTACTATCTACACACATCCTTCATGTCCTTAAGTATGATTTAAATTTAACCTCCTGCAGAGGTGGCAATATATGGCAATGAAAATAGGCTATACATTATTTATCATACATTCAGAGACCAAATCATTGTGTTAATGTATTTAATCAGCATTTATCATGATTCAATTATGATTATAATTCTGTTCAAGTATTAAACATGGTTCATTGTACATTTTACCCTACTTTTAACACTTACTTTTTAACAATAAATCATTCACACATTTCCGTATATGTGACATCCATTGTGCTTTTTCTGTTGCCGTGGCTGCATAAACAACAAATGATTTACTAGGACTTATAATCTTCCAACCATTCCTTAAAGCTGAAAACAAATCATTTCTGTTAAGTTTTCTACATTTGAACAGGTGCTCTTGTAGAATGAACTGGTACACATATCATCTACCTAATAAGACATCAAAGCAGAATTGACTGAATATCTGTTTGTCCCTTTTAATATTCATGTAATGCTTTACTTTGTAACAGCTGATTTGAATGGCTTGAATTCTACACAATATTCACAATCACTAACATAAAATGGCCCCAAATTGTCACCATGTTGGAACAATTGATTAAGTGCTGGTCAAATATAATAAAAAACAAAAAATATTTATAGGTCTAACCTACGTCTAACAATTATATCGAGATTTGAAGAGTACATGAAGCCTATAAACATCTCTAGTTAACAACTGCATTTGAATGGAGATAACTGTATTGTATTTAAAGCTTTACAGAATTAAATCTTGATTTTACTCTCCCAAATATCTGTTTACTGGTTCCGCTATGTGCCGACAGGAAACTCAATTTGCAACAGTAAAATCACAGATTTCCTCAAAGGTTAAACTACAATACAGTTCACCCTTATCATCAATAGACATTAGACAATAAGGTTTTACAATTTTCACTTGCTATATTATTTATCATAATATTATATTTAACATTTAAGCATTTATTATTAATACCAGAGGCTCCCAGGAACCTGTCATCGCTCATCTATCATACAGTTTCCAAAAAAACCATCTGAATAAACTACGGTTTGAATAGCACAAGCAAGTTCAGCAGAGGCAGCAATCTTGGTTGGCGGATGCCCGATACATTTCTGAAAGGAACACATCTAAGGACCATTTCACCAAAGATTGGTTACAATGGAGTTAAGTTTCAAATGAGAAAATATTTTTTTATGAATTTCCCATAGGGTCCTACATCACTTTAAGTTGGGC
>JARWCS010322481.1:0-12754 GCA_034783895.1 Geukensia demissa | reverse complement strand
AATCATATGAAATTGCAAACATGCAGACAGTGTAACAAAAAAATTCCAAGTTTGCCAGGTGAGCGATTACAGGCTCCTGTTTTATACTCTGTGAAAGCAAAGTTTGGTGAGTATATAGGATAACTCTGTTTGTCTCTTTGTCCACATACGTGAACCAGGTATTTTTACTTCTCATTCTTAATTCTAATTTTAGTTTCCAGTAACAAACATACATCACTGTCATCACTTGTTTAATTTTTTCAACTCCATTTGCATTGACAAGTGAAGTAGCAGTCCATATAAAAATCTGACATGAGGTGATTCCAAACCCACCGAAACTTAACTGTTTTCAATTTAGACAATGTTCCTTTATACATAATAAGTTATTTTTTTTATACGACCGCAATTTTTTGCAATTGTGGTATGGTGCTGTCAGCGTCGGCGTTCCTGTCTGTAGACAGGTTGGTTTTTGCACTATAACTTTTGTTTAAGTTTACCAATCCTTTCAATATTTTAGGACATTGATAATTGGTACAAGATAAAGGTTGGTATTTATTTTGGGTGATCTAGCCCCACCCTTTTTTGTTGAGGGGCCAGAAGGGGATTTTTCCTTATTTGGATAAAAGTTCTCTATTTCTTGTCCAATTTTCATGGGGTTTTCTTTCTTTGTATTCCCCATGAAAAAGTCAACATAAAAGGCCACAAGCGTCATGACCTATCTCTTACGGTTATGGATATATAGGGGGTGCTAAAATGGCCACGCCCTAATTTTTGAAACTTTTTTATTTCTTATCGGATTTTGATGGGTTTTTCCCAAATGATTCCTTATGAAAAATGCAATAAAAGTTACCCCAAGCATTTTTGGTAAAATGTACCATTTTTTTGTATTAAAGGGGTCAAAGGGTTTAAAAAATGTGATTTTGCAGGAGATTAAAAAATTAACAAAGTGACACCAGTTTTGAGGATAATATGAGTCAAAATGGTCTTTTATCCACTCATATCACTGTGTCCAGCATTTTACTGTGTCTAGCACATTACTATGTCCAGCTTTATACTGTGTCCAGCTTTATACTGTGTCCAGCACATTATTGTGTCCAACAAAATACTGTGTCCACAATTACCCAAAGGTTCTTTTGTTCACCTTTCTCATTTCAATGTGCTGCGGTTGTATCATGCTGCGCTTGCGAAGCACCTCTGATTTGAGCTTTATACCTTTTATATATAAGATACATATAGATTTTACACGATGATGACCTTTTGCAAGAGTTATTTTTCATGAATTATTTGATTTCTTAGGGCTAATTTATACTTCGTCGCGTGACATCTTGCCACTGTCGTCTGAACAGCATGCAACTACCACATGATGTCACATGATGACGTTGCACGACATCACCCAATGTCTCGCGACTGTCGCACGACGCTCACTAAGTAAGTATAAATTAGCTCTTAGGGCAAAAATGTATGGTTTTCTTACAATTCACTAACAAATGGCTTTATTAAATGTTAACACATGGAGGTATGTAGTTTGATAAATCATCTTAAGATTGGGATTTTTCCAAACCATGAATCACTTCTACAATTGACAGTGTATGATTTTAAGATAGACTGCTACTTAATTTTTTAACTTCAAAGGGACATCATTCAAGTTTCAAAATGAGGCAAACCATTGTATTTAGTATTACAGATGAGTATGCATAACAATTGTTCTGTTATTTCAGATGATCCAACATGAAAATTCATGTCCCAAAAATCTCACTAAATGTCCATATTCAAGTGCTGGGTGTACGTACGAAGGAAAAGACAGTGAGATAAAGGAACATGAAAAAACAGCAATTGTGGAACATCTCCAATTAAATCAGGCTTATACTAAAACCATGGAAGTACAAAACAGGGATATACATAGTGAAATGAGGGTAAAATATATGTTACATCTTAAATTATGTTTATTGCACATGTATATCATTTACTATAGATGTACCTAGAACATTTTATTTAAAGGTTAGAATAGAAGTTGAAATAGGACCACCATAATAGAAGCACAGATTCTTAAGTTGATGCAAAATGAAGGTTTTTTCTGTCTAGATCAGAGATGAGGCACCATCTGCACCATGATTTATTTGAATTTTAGTTTGATCAGCTTTTTCAGAATGAAGGACTTTCTGGATAAGAAGGAAGGCCCATTCATGTACATTTCAACTCTGTTTAGTACATGTTTATAAGACTGTGAGCTTTAAATCTTGATATATGCTGCAGAAAGAACATTGAAACAGTTCTGGTGGAAAGATAAACAACTCCATAAATGCTGATATCATTCCAACAGATAGAGCAGTGTTTTGCATTAAAGTCCTATATTATTCTGAAAAAAGAGAAAGAATGTTCATTTTTAACATGTTAAATGCTTGTACTATTCTAGTAAATTCTGAAACAGCATTTTTATAAACATGTATGCTTTTCTCGCAGAGTAGGGAGTCCCAACTTTCTCTTTTTTAGGTGTCAATATACTAAATAAATTCCTTAACATTTCAACCAAATTTTTGATTTTTCAGATTTGTCTAGCCATTTTACCTTAAGTTTAACCTGACCGAAACTATGTATATTCTGAATCGTTAGGGTAAGCTGAACTTTGTCTTGGAATATCGACTGATATTTAAAACCTTGTAGTGAAATGCTGTTGCCCTAGGGGAAACCCCTATCTAAAAATAGCAAAATCTCTTAATATAGACAGCTATTCAATGGGCTATAACTTCTTCCCACATAATCAGAAATGAACAAACTTAGATTCAAATTAATCCTTAAAAATCTATCTGTCAGTAGAAGTCAAGATGTAATCAATCTATGAGAGAATTTTAATGTGGTACATGTATTAAATCGAGTAAGAATATTTTGTTTTAATTTGCACTACTTTTGCGTATGTTCTAAATCTGATAGGTTGATTTAGTATATTGACACCTAAAGAGACATAAAATGGGCTTTTATTGTGCTTCTTTCTGCTTAATTTTATTCAATAGGCCATACGAAGTAAAACCACACAAAGAATGTTCACATAAACAATCTTGGTTCTAACTTATGGTTGAAATTAAAGTTTCGTTTCCTCAGCTTTTTGGAAGAAATTCACAATTTTTCATTCCAAAGCTAAAACAGTTAAAACTCTGCATTACATTAATTCTTTTGACCAGTTTCACCTTAAAACCATATAAATATGTCTATCAAATATATTAACATGTTCTAAACTCAAATACTTACTACTTTGTCATAGAAATGGTAAAAAAAATAACAAAAAATAGGCCCTCCCCCCCCCCATATTTGCTGGTGTGCCTTAATTTCAGGAAATAAGCATATACTGCCATTCTATACCGCATTGGATCTTCTCAAATGACAAAATATCGTGTTGAGTCACATTTGGATAGCAGCAAGCTCTGCCAATAACAATTTTTTTTAAAGAATTGAGACTTCTTGATTTTTTGGACAAATCAACTTTTGGTCCGCCAATGGTGTAAGTTTTATATAATTTTGAAGATTTATATGATTTTTTAGAAGGCAAGACATAAGACAAGTGTTTTGGAGCAAAATATTAGCAGAATTGTGGGAGGGGTTGCCCATTTAACACCGTTTTCAGACATTTCTTGTAATTGTTGGTAACATTATTACGTAATCCCCAGTATCTTCCTGAAATTTGACACCAATATTTTTTTTGTCAGAAATTTTGTAATAAATCGAAATAACTAATCATTTGGAGCATATCTAGCCCAAGTTTGATCAGATATTGCAAAAAAAATTTTGAGGATCTGAACCATTTAGGTGTCAATATACTAAATAAATTCCTTAACATTTCAACCAAAGTTTTGATTTTTCAAATTTGTCTAGCCATTTTACCTTAAGTTTAACCTGACTGAAACTATGTATATTCTGAATCGTTAGGGTAAGTTGAACTTTGTCTGGGAATATCAACTGACATTTAAAACCTTGTAGTGAAATGCCGTTGCCCTTGGGGAAACCCCTATCTAAAAATAGCATTTTGACTTCCAGAAAATCTCTTCGTATAGGCCAGGTATTCAATGGGCTATAACTTCTTCCCACATAATCAGAAATGAACAAACTTAGATTCAAATTAATCCTTAAAAATCTGTCAGTAGAAGTCAAGATGTAACCAATCTATAAGAGAATTTTAATGTGGTACATGTATTAAATCGAGTAAGAATATTTTGTTTTGATTTGCACTACTTTTGCGTATGTTCTAAATCTGATAGGTTGATTTAGTATATTGACACCATAAATGCATATACATTCCAACAGAACATTCTTTGATGAAGCTTAACTATTCAGATGGAGAAGAGAATGACATTCTTGGTAAATTCTTATACAATTTTAGTGGAAAGGACAATTAAGCATTATTTGTAAATGTTTATACCATGGTGGCACTGAGGAGAACAGAATTTTATCCGTAAACCATAGAAGCACTTATATTATTTTGGATCATTATGATTAAATGCAAATACTGTTCTGGTGGAGAAGAGATTAGAACATTATCCATGCCAGTGAACCATAGAATAGAACATTATCAAAAACCCTTATACTATTCTTGTGGAGAAAAGATTGGAACACTAACCACAAATGTTTTCACCATATCAACTGAGAGGAGAATAGAACATATCCATAAATGCATATATACTGTTCTGATTGAATTAATAAAACATACCAATAAATGCAAATTCTGCTCTAGTGGAAGTAATAGAATATACCAATAATTGCATATACTGTTCTAGTGGAGTTAATAGAACATATCCATAAATGCATATTCCGTTCTATCAGAGATAATAGAACATACCAATTAATGCATATACTGTTCTAGAGGAAATAATTGAACATATCCATAAAATACTGTTGTAGCAAAACGAAAGAACATTAATCACTTATGCATAAACTATTCACAGTTGGAGGGAAAAATATTCTCCATAAATGCATATACTATTCAGGTGGACAGCAAAATTTATCCATATCTGTAAATGCATATATCATTTCATCAGAAAGGAGCAGAGAAAACTTTTGCAAAACTGCTTGTAGAGAAATTATTCCAGTGTATGAGAGAACAGAAGATATTGCAATGGAGACGAAAATAGATTGATATCCATACCTGCTTTTATTATATCGTCAGAAAAGAGAACATTTTTTGAAAATGATTATACTACGTTGTTGAGAGAAATATAAAATAATATCCATAAAGCATAGAAAGAACTTCAGAAAAACAGCAGAGACTACAAACCATTCTGAAAGCAATATCATACAACTGTTGTATGGAGAATTTAAAACCAGCATTGCCTTTTAAGAACAAGAAAAATGATGTTTTTTTTTCAATTTTCAAGCATTTCGGCATAAGTGTTTTATAGTATTTTGGACGAATGCAGAATCTTTAAATTCATGAAGAAAAAGTGGATCATATTGTTTTTTTTTTGTTCATAAAAATTTGGAATTGATGGTTTGAGACTCTGATGTTTTAGGGTTTCAAGTGGATTCATTGGATGATCTGAACCAATCACAATGTCCAAGTGTGTTGATTAAAGTTAGTGTACTGTACCGTAGGTTTGATGTATTTCTTTATTGTAAAACAGTATAAAGTAATGTCTGTCTGCAGAAGACTTTCTAGTGTTTACTACATATTACACTAACATTAAATTTCTTTTTTTAAACTTAATACAAGCTGAACCAACGCCCGTTTCGTCTAACTGTATGGCAGAGTTCCTTAAGTGGATACCGATGGTATGCAGGGTTGTCAATTGTAGAAAATAGTAAATACCATCAGGACCTGATGACGCCGGTTCAACCGGAGAAACATGTTGACTTAATAAAACCATCGCAGTTCAGTTAAGTGTTGTTGTCAGTCTTGATGGTATTTTTTAAACTTACTAAAACAAAAGTTAGGAATATACATGAACTAGAATTTTTACAACTTACATGTTAATACTGGAATAAAGAAATAAAGGTCTTTTTCACCTGTTTTCTTAGCTACTGATAAATGTGGCAGATTTTAGCTCGTTGGAGTTGAACCACTTTGAACGACCTTTTCAATAGGAGACATTGCTGGGACAACCATTATATTTGAATAACTACATTACAGTTTTAATTTCAGGGGAAACTCACTATATCTCTGGAAAATATTTCAAACACATTTTTATTATCAATAATGCAGCTTAATCATGACACGAGGTATTCATGTTAAAAATTTTATATGCATACATCCCCTTGAACTTTCTAAAGACAGACTGCATGTACACACATAGGGATCTATATGGAAAACACTCTAGCCTTTCCTCAGAGTTTGCTGGTGAAATTTGGGGAAAGTTAGAGAAAATGGGAGAAATTTCACCAGGTTCAGGGTTTTTACTTTAAACATATATAGTTTTGTATAAAAAACACTTGAGATTGCTGGTGAATTTGGTGCAAGTCATAAAAATTTCACCAGCTTTTGAGTTGTACATACAAAATTCTATGTGTGTACTGTATTTGTTTCATTGTCATGATTTTACATACTGTACATTGGAATCATTTTTAAAAGACAAACATTATTTTTGTAGAAATTAAGATACAAAATTTGACTAAAGGAATAATTGGATTAAATACATGTAACTACAGCATCTTTTATTGGAATGATTATAGCTTTTTCTAGGCCAGAAAAAAAGGTAGCCATTGAACATTCAATTGAAAATCTCTAAAAACACTGAATCATTTGGCAATCCAACTTGAAGTGTATGTTCCATAAATGCTTACCAACAAAGATGGCTTGAAGACCATTACATTGTATCCAATTGGAAATTCACTTAAAAATGAAACAGTTCTGCAGCTTGTGGAATACACTTCAGATGGACCTCTTTCAGAAATATTTCTGATATTTTCCTTCACCTGCAAATTGAAATGTGCTGTCATAGCTCATCTTAATTAAATGTAGGATCCTTTCAGCAAATTTAATATCTAAAACTCAGAAATGACAGGGTCATTTACCATCTTAACAGCTGTGAGAGACAATGTTGGTACTTGGGAGCACCCCCCCCCCCCCGGAGCAGGAGGTCTAAAGGAAGAAACCTTTGGACTGTCAGAGTAGCTGATATCAACCATGCATTTAGCCTCATACATATATATACACACTGTTGTGTTTTACTAAAAACTTTTGATAAAGATTTTTTTTTATTGCAGAATTTTTTTTGGAATTTGCCTTTAATAACATATTTGACCATTTAGTTTTTATGTCATCGTAGTCAAGTTACAGGCCCAAAGTTCTTTGTCAAAGTTAGCATTAATGTTATATTTATTCTATTTTTAAGTTTTTCCCATGATGAATTCTGTGATACTTATATAATATAAATGTACTTTTACATTAGTCACAATTCATGGATAGATTTTCATTTAACTAATTGGAAAATTAGCTGCATTAAAGCTAAATTGTTTTTGTTTATTTGCTTTAATTGTTCAGAAATATTATGGACAATTTTAAGAAAAAAAAACAGACAAAAATTGACTGGGGTATATTTTTCAAAGACCAAGCACTTATTGTTTGATGTACATACATATTAAAAAAAACCAGTTGTTTGGATAGGCATCCTTTTTATTGCTGATGATTATTTTTGAATTAGTTTTAACAAAAATATTTTCATACTGTGATGCCAAGTATTTTGTACAAAGAGATTTGAATTAATAATAATCATTATGATGTGTGACAATGACATGTAATTGAATATTTTTTTCATGAATAGGTGATAAATATATTATGAGATCACATTTACATTTTTATTGCTTTGAGTGCACAGGTATGGTCAAGTCAACAGAATATTTAGATTTTCATCCCTTTCTTTTTATAAGGAAGTGAGGTGTGGTGCAGATGGACTTAGTGAAATGAATTCATTCTGCCTAGGCAAAATAAAATGAAAATGACAGTTAAAATTTTTAAGGGGATAACTGTCAACCGCTATTAACAATTTATTTGTTCTTATAGACTTATCCTGAACTTGATGTGAAGGTATTAAGAAATAAAACATTATTAGCCAAGTAATTTGTAAAGCATTTTTTGTAACTTCGATTTTACTTTTAATAAGATTGTGGATTATTAAATAAATTTTATAATTGTTTTATAGATTCTAAAGGATGAGAAAACACTAATGGAGTCAGAGCTTGTTGAAACAAAAAATAACTATCATGGTTTAGTGCAGCAGTTCGAAGGTTTGAGAAAGGAATATTTAGACTTTCAGGTATTTTTATTATTATCGATTTCTTTTCCTTAAAATGAATACAATATTATTTGCCAGACATTCTTACTGAAAAGATTTAATAGTTGAATTTGAATTAAAATACTTATTTTCATTAATTTAAAGTAAATTGATTTTTTTAGAATGGAAAATTGAAAATTAATTAAATACTTAATAACAGGTTGCCACATTTAAATAATTGCGATGAAATGATTCATCAATTATTCACTACTTCGGTCAGGATACTATACAATACATTTGAATTAAGTTTGATATGATTTGATACAGGTAAAAATTCCCTTTTTCCAAGAAATTATATGAAAATAACATAATTAAGGACTCTTTCAAGATGGATAATTATTTGAATCTTTCTTTAGTGCAACAGTATGAACTCAGGAATGAAATCTTGCTTTAGCAAACTTCATCATTTTAGAATTTAATAAGTATTTATTTGAAAACAGAGAAAATACACAGATTTGTATTGTTTTCAAATGTATGATATTGTCCTTTTTTGATCATGTTACGTATTGTATCAAAATTAGTCAAGTGTTTCGTTACGTCTCTATTAGATATTGTTTTTATTTGTCTGGCTTTAATTTTGCAGATGAGAGTTGTGTCAACTGTAGAAAAAGTATTTAGTATGGAAGAATTACTGAAAAATGTTCCCAGCCGACGAATTACGGATGAGTTGGGAAGAGAACTCAGATCAGTAAAAGAAAACCAAGAAGAAATGAACCAAAAGTTATCTGACCTGGACAGGAGAGGATTTTCAGGTGGAACTAGTGCTCAAGGCAGTGATGCTAGTATAGGTGAGTGTTTAGCTGATGTCAAATCCTACATTTTTGACAAATTTGTGGCCTTGTATAATATTGAAAGGTCATCAAAGGTCATACATGTAGACATGTTCAGGAGAAAAAAGAAAGAGTGCTGGTCATGCAATTTAAAAATGATTCATAAACTGTTCCAGAACATAATGGATACATAACAAAAAATTCTATGCAATCGAATCCAAACATGGCAACCGTTGAGAATAAACTTAGGACATCTATTTTTTTTTTTGTTCTGTTATAACCATTAAGGTAAATATAAGCTTAACATCATCACAGATTGTAACAAAACAAATTAAGCGTCTCATTATTCAAGTTTCATTTCAAATTAAGTTTTATACGGGGATCTGGAATGGCCATGGCGCGAAATTGTGTAACAGTGTAAACAATTTCAAACATAACAGCTGGTCAAAAATAACCCAACAAATTCATATAACACTAAACTTGAAATGTCATTTTTTCAAAACTTCATTCATCACCACATTCTCACCAAATCAACTTTTCTCACTTTTCATCTCAAAATTAATTTATCCATGCAATGTTGGGGGAGGGCATGGGTACCTGTTTTCGTTACCGTGAACTGACAATTTGAGCAAGAGTATTTATGTCCTTAAATTTGTGAAATGGTTCGAACATTGTCTGCGGGGGGGTTTAGGTCAAGCATCTTCTCAGTAATATAAATGTCCTTGTATTGGTTGAATATAAATGCTCCTCAGCCCCGTAGTTAAAAAAAAACTTTTAACGCATTTTGAAATCATCCCTTTAGAATAGTTTAATTACCTTTCTTGAACCGTGTTAATGTACCTAGAAACTAATCAATAGTTTGGGATCTTGAAAAAGCAGGAGGATAAAATCGACTGAAATATTTGTAAACTTTATATATATTGTATCAGGATCAAGCAAGTTATGTCGTAAAATTCACACTTTTCCATCTTTGTTTACATGGAAGCGTCATGTTGGTAACTATGCAGGATTTTGAAGAGTTCACCTCATGAATATTTCATAGGGAGTAAATTAGAGTGAAGTAGCCTTTCAGCCTGTTCATATTCATGAAGTATAATAATGTAAAATAATTTAATGACATTGTATAAAGTTTCGTAAGAACCTTGAAGGCTTTTTTACCTCTCTGTTTTTATTTTAATTTTTAGATTCTTTGAAAAAACAAATTCAAAATCTGGAGAAACAAACGGCAATTCAGGATATTCGCTTAGCAGAATTAGATTTGAGATTTCAAATATTAGAAACAGCAAGTTATAATGGTGTTCTAATATGGAAAATAATGGATTATCAACGCAGAAAAAATGATGCTATAACTGGGCGCACATATTCTTTGTTTAGTCAGCCATTTTATACTGGACGTTTCGGATATAAAATGTGTGGGAGAGTGTATTTAAATGGAGATGGCATGGGCAAAGGTTCACATTTATCCCTTTTTTTCGTCCTGATGAAGGGTGAACATGATGCACTTATGCCCTGGCCATTTCAACAAAGTATTCAGTTTTCCTTGTTAGACCAGCAAGACAACAATCAACCAGTGACTGATAGCTTCCGACCGGATACTTCAAGTTCAAGTTTCCAGCGCCCAACCACAGACATGAATACAGCAGTAGGTTGTCCAATGTTTGTGTCACATGCTAAGTTAGAAACATGGAAATACCTGAGAGAAGATACACTATTTATTAAAATTGTCGTAGGTACATCAGGTCTGCTACATCATTAGGAGTTATAGGGGAGGGCAAGTTTGCCACATCTTTCTTTCCCATTGATTGCAATTTGCATTCTTCTCATTTTTAAAGGAATAGTCAGTAGGGAAGAAATATGGTGCAGACTTATTAAATGACAACTTTTATGAGGAATCACAGGCATGATTTTTCTTGTTGGTTTTGAGGTTTTTCCTTTATTGTTGGGTTAAACAAGAAATGCATGGATGAATAAAAAAAAGTAAACCATAACTGTTCCGACATTGGAAGTGCAACATTCAATCAGTGTAATTAAAATTTGTCCCTACATTTTTTTCTATTTGTTTATTTTCCCCAAAGGGTCTAACACATGACCGTTTAGGGTCGCATCTGTTTAACCTTTGTCACATGATTATTCTGACCAATAACAAAAATCTGCTGTTGTGTCAGCATAAGACACCATGTGATTGGTCAGAATAAGCGTGTGACAAAGGTTAAATATGTGTGACCATTAATGGACATGTGCTAGATCCTATTAGAAAATAAATAAATAGAAAATGAACATTGGGTCAAATTTTAATTAGACTGAACATTCAGCTAAAACACTAGTAAAGAGACGGATCACATTTCAGTGCACACTAGTAACACTTGCTTATACAAGACTAGCAGCTAGTCAGTCGAATTGACAACCACAACCTTATGATGCCTTCAAAATTGAATTAGAGCAAATTATCTTTTACCTGTTTCACTTACAATATGATTATAAGCTGCCTTTTAAATAGAAGATGTAGGGTTTTTAATAGCTCTATAGCCTTGAAAGTAGAAAGGTGAACATGGTCCATTTAATTGATCTGCTTGAGAGACTGCCCAGTCACATGATCATTGTTTTGGTGATCCTATTGTCATCATAATATCGGTGTTAAAGTCATGCAATTTCACTTTTACTTTAACACCTGTCAATAAAGATGAGCTATGGTCATGTGACTTGGCAGTCTCTCAAGTAGATCAATTAAATGGAAAAAGTTCACATCTCTTTATTCAAGGTTAAAGAGCTATTAAATACCCTACATCTTCTATTCTTGTTACATGCAAATGTGAAAGTAAAAGCAAAAACAGATAGCAAGGACATTAGTCCAGTTTTATATGTTGCAGTTTTTAAAAAGTTTGTGAAATGAAGTTTGCATCATCCATTTGACTAGTTTTCCTATTTGTTACAGGTGTTTTTGAATTTGGTCCTAAATTAATATGTTTCTTTTCTAGTTTAGTTGAAATACTGATTGAAACATGCAGCTTTTTTTTTATCTCCAGAGTTGCAATGTTTGATTACCCTTAGGTATCTTTAGAATCTTTTTTTCTAATGTGTTGGAACATTTGCTGGGTTGTTGTTTAAAGGAATTGCTTTTGATATATTATAGTAGTGAAGGCTATTTTGAGGGAGATTATTGATCTCAAAACTCAAACATCTCACCAACCCAATAAAATCTAACGGATTACACAAATGAGGCTTAATTTACACATCAATCATTTTTATAAAACAACATTTTTATATTATGCTTATATCACACCTAGATTCTAATGCTATATCTTTGTAAAGCCTTGTTTGATTGGCTTACATTCTATGTAAAATTCACAGTCTGTTTGCTGTAACTAAGATTAACTCGTATGAAAAGCCGCCAAATAGCCGCCATGTTCAAACAACAGATTTAATGATTGCCAAATGTAATAAAGTACACAAAATATATAATATGTCTACCTGAAAATTTTGCCTTTAGACAATTTCATCCAGATTTGAAGCGTACACGAAGCCTTTAAACGGCTGAAATTCACATTTCACAATGGAAGCGTTCAAGTGATGTCTTGTTGTTTCTATGACGTTTATCAGCGGAAATCGTGCACAATGTTTCGCGGAATTTTTTAACCGATGATTTCTAACATAAATCAAAGGTTTTCAACTACAGTTGCATTAGAATGGAGATAACTGTATTGTATTTTAAGCTTTTCGGATGTAAATCTTGATTTTACTGTCGCAAATATCCGT
>JARWCS010322370.1:0-12756 GCA_034783895.1 Geukensia demissa | reverse complement strand
TTTTGATAAAACTTTTGGTTGTAAACATTAATGTTGGAACTGATATTGTTTTAATACTCACAAATCAATAAAGAATGCCAAATAAAAGTTCGAATCAATTATATTTTCCTATTACTGAGAAATTTGACTTAGAAAATCACGAAGATGTACAAATTCTGGTAACAGGTTCACGGGTGACCATTTGCCTTTTGATAAAACTTTTGGTTGGAAACTTTAATGTTGGAACTGATTATGCTTTAACGCTCACTAAAGAATGATGAATAAAAGTTTTAAACTATCTATTTTTTTCCATTTCTGAAAAATTAGGACATATACCAATGATTAGTTGTAATCTTGCAATCAATTGAAATCACGACTGGAGCCGCGTGATTTCACGAGATTTCGGAGAGTTGCAAATCTCTTGTATTATATGTCTCTGGTTTTACCTACAAATCTTAAATATATTAAGAATATCGATTTGTTCAAATCTAAATATGTGGAGGTTTTATTGTCAAAACAACAAAATGATTGAATGCATCTGATATATAAGATATGTATATGTTATATATGTATATTTATTATTTATCCATGATTTTGTTATTTATTATGATTAGTATGTATATGTGTTTGTGTGTGTGGGAGAGAGGGATCATCTTGCAGTTTGTATTTTATTGTTCGAGATACTCAGGAAAGATTAGCTGTTTTCTTGCTAACAGTTTTATCCTCTTTAAATACAGTCTTTATTTACTTACTTACTTACTTTGAATGACAGTCTGTGCTGTGTACATATAGTTATACTGAAAATTATCATATCTATTGAAGATACTGAGGAAAGATGGGAGTGAATATTATGCAGATTGGTAAGTATCTTTTAAAAGCGATACAATCAAGTTGATAAAATATTTGAGTTCGGTACGTCTTGTTTTTTAGCCCGAGAATTGTTTTAGCTGCGAACTAAAATGGTATATTCGGGGTTTTTTGTTGGAATTTGTGCCAAAATATATTATGACTAGACCGCTTAAAACTTCGACTTATAATATGAATGTTTTTGTTTTTTAAATTTTGAAAAATTGCCTTCTTTTGGCCTTTAATGTAATGACTGCATCCGTTATTAACAAGTAAGTAGTTTTGTTAACTATACAATACATGATAGTGAAAACATATTTATTAAATACGATGGAGGTAAAAACTAACTTTGATGAAAAACTTTTAACAAAACTGCGATTATCAATGTGTCCAGTGTAGAATACACATGTGAGAGATAAAAAGTTCTTAGCTCAAAGAGACAAGACAAATTTGAAGCAAACTAAACGACAATACGAAAACAAAGTGAACAAAAACTTGATATCCACAAACTCCTTTACAAAAGAGGAGTGGGATCAGGTGCTGTAGAAGGGTAAGCGTCTCCCGTCTTGCGCACAGCACCCATCGTGGAGTCCTTAACGTCAGCAATGTAGCACATATATACGAGACATCAGTTATTTCAGCATGTGCAGTTAATGCAAACATTTACCTTGGTCCAGTTTTAAATGCCCAAAAGTGCAAAGTACTGCGCGCAACACACGTTGTAATATCCTTTAACTCCAATTCGGGATGACGTCAATCTGAGAAGAGGTCAACTCATTGTGGAGTTACCGGTTTCTAGTCTCTACACAGATACTATTTAGATCAACCAATTCATGAAAGCGACCATAGAATTTAAGGAGGAACGATTTCAACCCTGATTTGTTATTTCCGTGTTGTAGTATTTATCAATGCTCTCTTCAGAAAATCCTAATACTTGGAACAGGCACGAGGGCACATTATTCTCGTAGACAGGGAAAGGAGGAATATTGCCACATAAAAATGGGAAGTTTAAAATAGGAAAGTTGAAGTCATCCCGTTTGTCGTAAATCTTAGAAACAAGCTTCCCCCTTGGCCAACTTCGGGAAATAAATCTAGGTATGAGGCAGTTATTTTAGTCTTAGGTCCCTTTCATTTCTAATTCAATGGGATATATTCTTTTAGATGCTTATTCAATGACAACACATAATCGATATAGCAAAAAGTAATTAAACGATCTAGTCAATTAAAAAAAAATTAAACATGCCATAATTTTACTTATTTCAAACAATTCGTTGTAAATGTATACTATTGTTAACTCTTTAAAAAGATGTACTCCCTTTCAATCCCCTATTTAGATATATCCATAGCATGATTATGTATAATTTAATGTTAAAAAGCATTTGAACCTGCCCATGTGGATAAAGAAAAACTCATTGTAACTACATGTAAGACAATATCACTGACGTCAAATTGATATAATAACATAACGATTGGAGCATATTCAACTTTATTTGTAATGCAGGTATTTATCTACGTGTAGTACATTGAGCCATGACAATGTTCGGAGAACAATCTAAAACAACCAACTATCATTTTATTACTGTAACGAGTCCAGTGTAGAATACCAATACCCATGTGAGAGATAAAAACTGTATAGTCCAAAGAGACAAGACAAAATTTGAAACAAAAGATTCAAACGTCGGAAATACTTAAATGTTTTCACCACAGCAAAGTCTAGTTTATACATTAAGAAAACAAGTAAGGTTAATCAAAATGTTAAATTTGATGCATGTGGCCATGCATTGATTAGTTTACAAAAAAGATAAACTGAGTTATTTCATGATTTTTGACAGTTATACTTCTAGGATGGATTCGAAACACACACAGTAAGTAAAACAATAATTATATATATATATTAGTTTAACGATTCTATTTATCACAATATATATAAACTTTAAGACTGTTTTGATCTTTTAAAGGGCCTTTTTCCCACTGTTAAATCTACTTTGTTTTGAAAAAGAATGAATTTACCTTAAAATCAAGATAAAAGGATGGCATAGGTGGCCGAGTTGTCTAAACATACCTGTAGAGATCACTGTAGCATATCACCAAAATGGCGTTAAGTCCCCTTCACACCATACAAAACAGATGTCTTGTGAGAAAGTTTATTAATTAACTTCCTAGGCTATAGGTACTCAATCATCCATCAGTAAAGGACGGAATAACACTAAATTAATCTTGAAAGAGACTTTCAACTCCAAATCAAACAAGCAAACATTTAAAAAGTATGACTGAAAAAGATATATTCCCTAGAAATAAACCGAGAACTGTCAATGTTAATCTGGAATTTTTATTCACCATGCCTATCTACATGCTATCCTAGTTGTTTCAAATTGAAGATAAAGTGTTAAATACTGTTGCAAACACAACTAAGATACTGTATTTTTAGACTTCAAGACTTCAGTCTGTGTGGACTACAAGTCTAATCTTCATTTTACCCATATACTTATAACGGGAAAAGCATTCATTTTAAAAGGAAAAGTCATGTCTTATAGTGTGAAAAATACGTTTCATTTTCATACCTTTCATATGTGGATTTTTTATAAAGGTATAACAACAACCATTTAGCAAGAGCATGTTGGGCGCGAAAACATAAGTAGTCATAATAAACATATCTATAGACTGAGCAATATTATTAATTACCTATAAAGTCCAAATTAAATTTGTCATGATGATATATTTCACAGGTCTTCGTTGCCTATTATGTGACAAAGCCGATAATCCTACTCTATGTTATGAAACACGATGCAATGAAACAACAGAGGTAATATATTTTCTTTTTATTGTACAAACATAACCAGAAATATCCTCAGATAAATATTTCAAGATGCGAAATCGATTGACTTTTGGTGACCTTATTTCGACTGGCTTATCCTTTTTGATTACACCATGCGTGAAGCGATTCTTTACGTAAAAACAATATTTTTTGGAGCATGATTTTGTTTTAATACTCATAACACTATTTGAATTTACAGGAATGCTACATGGACAAAGCGTTAGACAACAATTTACAGTACAAAATAACAGGAGGTTGTCGGTTAAAACAGGTAAGTTATTTGGAGACGTTCTGTATTTGCCGCAACATTTTAAATTATGATTATCCATGATTATCTGTCTTTGATATACAATCTATAGTAGGATATTGCACATCAGCTGGCACTTGTGAGATGTGTGCTTACCCTTCCAAAGCACTTGGCGTTACATTTGTTTTGTTAAAGAAGTTCATGGAGTCAAAGCTTATGTTCTCTTTGTTTCCCTTTTTCCCCTTTTGTCTTTTTTGTTTGTTTAATGTTATATTTAGGTTTGTTGATTATGCACTGAGATTTCATGAATAAAGGAAGCGAAAGAAAACCGAATGGCCAGACAAACTAGGAAAGTCGACATACAAGGCAATATCTAGAACAAATACAAGACGGAACATAACACATATACATATAAGATTAAAAACAAAAATAAAACTACAAACAATGTGGAACCTACAGGAAAACCGGGGTTGAACTCAGTCGGTCCAGAAGGGTAATCAGTTCCTGCTTCTTTAAAGACATTGTCATTTGCCGCATTGTCCATTTTCCAATCCGGGAAGGTTTCATCGTATTACAATAAACACGTTTTATTTGTGTTAAGAAGCATTCCACCTAAGACTAAAACAAACAAAAGGCTTAGATTTTTTTATATCTTAATCAATAATAAGTGCAAACTCTGGAATAGCCTTAAACTTTTTCCAAACTTCTCACTCACAGCAAATATTGCTTGAAACATTAGCAAGATTTTTAGAGTGCATATTTGTAAAATAGTTTCCCCCTGAATGACCAGTCAAGAAAAACAAACATCAAATGGAAGAGGTACATTATGATTTGAATTTGTCCACAGACTTGAATTTCAATTTAAATACTTACAAGTCTTGAATACTCCATCATGCTAATATGGTTCACATTATATTCATAAATTAAAATTGCGTACCATTAATTTTCTCAAATTTTGAACTTCAGAAATTTGAAGAAATACTACTACTTTTCTGTTAGTTTTGGGTCCTGACAATGCAGAACGCATTTGTGTTCTATCATATTTACATTTGTTATGAGTTTTTACATTAAACATAACTGGTTTTAAACATAAATTTGTTTTTATTGCTGTTTTCTCACACAACTGCCACAGGTTAGGGGAAGGGTTGAGCGCTCACCACCTGGTTTAACCGCGCCCAATACTTATGTGCCTGTCCCAAGCCAAGACAGTAGTCATTTATTGTTATTTGTTCATCATTTTTGCAATAGGTCAATTGTCGTGTTTTATGAATAGGTTCATATTTTGTATTTCGGGGCCTTTTCCACTTCCGGTATGTGTCATTTCGTGGATGGCTGTCTCGTGGACAATCATGCCACATCTCCTATTTTTATATAAGATAAAGAAATATTTTACTGAAAATGGATGCAACCTAAACCTGCTTAACTGAAAATTGTGGAAAATGTCGGAATTCTGCACTCAATTTGGAAAATAGGAAATTTTACAGGATTGTGTTATCAGAGCACGCTGAACGACACTTGCACAGTAAAATCAATGACGCAATTCTAACATGATGTATTTCTTTTTTTTATTTTATCCATGTGTTACCAAACTTGGATCACTATGAAATTTCGGCAAATTTTGTGGCCAAAAAGTGTCCTTTGCACAACATTTGACATTTCAAAAATGAAATAAAATTTGTATAAATGTAGTCTTTCAAAAGTTGTTTCACCTTGTGTGTGATTCTCAGACAGAGTGGCATTAATAAATACCTATAAATAGATATGTAAAGAAAATCTAGACATTGAAAAAGTACATTATCTATAATCATCAGACTCGTTTTCTCTTTTGTTAGCAAACTACTGGGCTTGTATTATTGTAATACATTGATTGATTGACTGATTGACGCCCAACCTTCAAACATGTCAAGCATATCCAGAGCGGGAACAAGTATCAATCAATAAATCGTCAATAGGTCGGTCTGTAGGACAGCCAGAAAATTTTCTAATGACTGCTGCCAAATTTGATATGATTGGCTAAGGGTGGGAATTTAGCCTAAGCAACTGGTCACCAACGGACCACTCATTACGAGCTGTCGCAACGGAATCTTTAGCGTGCTGAGAGCAAAGCATTCTCTCAACATGGGGAAAGGCGGTAACGTTTCCGCCGAGACGGAATGAGAATTTAAACATCTTGCCCCACCAACGGGCGTCCCGTTAGGAAGGATTCTATCACTGGCGGAAAAACCGAATAGCCTGTTTCTTAACCCCGGCTACTCTCGGGATAGATGATCGCGAGCATTTAAACATCCCGCCCATAAACAGGAGTTTTACCTGTAGGCGGAAAAACCATACTGTCCATTTCTATAACCACCGCCTCATTGGTTCAATGTAATACAGATTGGAATATAAAACCTAAAATACAAATCGTTTATTTAAAAGTTCTTGTAATTGTAAATACTAAAAAAACAAATTTGTACATTTTGCTGTTGCGTGAAAAAATATTAATGTATAATTACTTATGCTAGCGTTTAATGTGGTTCACTATTAACTCGTCATAACATTTGTTATAGATTTGTGCAGTTCTTAATGGTAAACGAGATATCATAGGTTTAGCTAGAAGGGATGCCGTTGTCTGTTCCATGTGTTGTTCGGGTCCATCTGTTCACGGATTGCCATGTAATGCCCAGCTGTGTACTGCTAATCCAGGTGGCGCTACAACACCAACCACAACACTTCCAACAACCACAATAACTACAACCAGTAGGTTATTACAATTAAAGCAAGTTACCTCCTTTGTTTCTATGGTACTAGATTTTAAACGTATTCTTCATTAGACTTATAAAAACATTGCATATAGTTGTCACTATCGTTGATACCGGATATTGGAAAGATAGGTACCGACCTAGAAAATACTTGCAGTTACAGCTTCTGAAGCTGAGCAATCCAGTAAAAACAAGATGCATTCAAACGCAGAAAGTAAAACGAGTTAAATAGTGTCGTAAAAATCGTAATAAACCAAACATGTTGCAATCTCAAGAAGCAATATTAGTGTTAATAAAACAGTTTTCATAAGATTTGGCTTCACCATCTAATCATACCCATTTGCAAACTAGATTATAAAACTGAGCAATATGGAACTTGTATGTCTTTTTTAGCATCATCACTTATCTGACACGACAAATTGTACTCACTTTAATTGACCCCATGAGAATACTAAACTTTTTATACGTTAATAGACAGGAATATAGAAATGCTGTCGAAAAACCTGGTGTCGACTTTAATATACAGAATGTGTTAATTGTAGTGATTTTTAAATTACTTTTATTGATATATGCATATTAATTTATATTATTAGTTTAAATTATTTTATGAATATCTTATACTTTACATTGGAGATTACCTATATGACTTAACTAGAAAAAAATATTAGAATTTTGCAATCAAAAACATTAAATTTTGGAAATCAGTCTTGTACATATCAAGTTGAGAAATACACCATCTCTTACATGCTAACCTAACTAACACCGATATATGACAGGAGTTTAATATCTCATTCCGTATTAGTTCGCTTCAAGAACAATCTTTCAAATTTCTTCTTGTAACATTCAACATTTTGTGCAACTTACTTACTAGTAATATTCTGACAGTTTTTTCATTACCGTGTGAGATTTCATTAGAAATGTGAAATTTAAAATATCTTAACAATATGAACAATACTTTACAGAAAGCATTTAAGTAAGGTCTTTTCCAAAATTTGCTCATTTTGTCCTGATTGAACAAAAACATGGTCACCATGGACAGTTCTTGTTTTTGAATGGCTGAAACATAAAACAATCTTCTCCTCTAAAACCGCTTTGCCAAGTGGAACGATATTTTACAAGAAGCATCTATGCAAGATTTTTTACAAGTTTTTCTCATTTTGTTAACATGGTAGAAATAGACGATTCTTGTTACTGATTAGCTGATGCATTAAAAATGCCATTAAAAGCATATTGAAATGGACACAAACCAATCATCTTTAATATATTTATTACATGTAGCATATTGCCTATTAATGCAAGTGTGCACAATTTGTTTGTAAATGCAATGCTGACAATTTAGAACGGTTTGCTAGTTATATATTCTTGTCCTTGGTTTTCACACATATATTAAAAAAATCATTTTAACCATTACTCCTTGCACATTTTTCAGCCCAATCACTAAACTCTGACAGATTGTGTGCTGTGTGTGACCGAGTATCAGATCCTGTCAACTGTAATACCTATCATACATGCCAGGAAACTGAAGTATGTAACAAATGTCATCAGCTATGAACATAAAAAGCATTGTAAGACCAGTATATGGCACATCTGAGTCACAAAATCAATTTATTTACTTAAAATCAATTTTTCCCTACTTAAAGTAAAGTAACTTAATTCGAATTAACACTACATAAATTATATAACATATAAAAACAAGGAAGGTCGTAAAATGTATGATTGTCGTATGTTTTGTATGAAACATCTATCTAAAAAGTAAAGATTAGCATCATCTTATGGTTACCGTAAGGCTTTCAATTACTGACAAATATCCACACCGTAACAGGCCCCAAAAATAAAATGTTATTACTTTGCAATCTAACGATAATACTGGACTGGGACAGGCACAAAATGCCTGTGGTGGAGTTAAACATGTGTGTGAGCACTCAACCATGGACAGCAGTATAATTAAACATAATAAAAAATAACCGTACGTCAAGTAAATTGTTAAACAGCAAATGTGCAATAAACTAGTTTTGATGTTAAAAAAAAAATAACCGACAATTTCAAATACAGCAAGAGATAACATGGTGTAGCGTCCTCGAACAAGTACCCTGTTTCTGACCCCTACTTCAAAATCTCAACATTCTTTTAAACATAAACATCACTCGAAACACAACTAGATGGATTTAGTTTACAATATCATTAATAGTCCCCAACATAAAATATAACAGAAATGTCAAAATAAAAGTATCGATGATTTAACAAAATATTGACTTATATTTAACATTGATATAAATTATTGATCAGAGTCAATGTTGTTTCCGATGAACACAATATTCCAATCACTCATTTATATGCTTTCTTTCTGAATATGTAGGAAATATTTGGCGCCGGAAGTTTAGCAACATTTAATCAATTGGATGTTATGCCTCGATTTAAATCAATATCTTACATTCGCGGGCATTCTTTAACCGCTATCTTTATATTTTTAATGAAAGAATTTGGTAAATGTTTTCACCAATTTACGGTTACGAAAGTCTTGACTTAAAAATAACAAAAACTACGTTCATTAAAATATCAAACATCGATGCAAACACGGGAAAATGAACAAGTAAACAAATATATACACCGTTAGAATCGCCATAGATGAGAAAATTTACTAAAGGGAATTAAGTTGTATATTTTAGTTTCAATTTTACCTCGTAAACAGACAAATTTTAATCAAGAAAAAGAAAGCTGTTGCTGTCCTGATTAGCTTTTTACCTATACAAGACACTGCAGACAGTTAGGCCGTGTCTGATTTTTTTTTATTTGTTTTGCGTCAAGTCAAATTTTCAAAACATACCCGCCCGTCCGCACAAAAACACACAAACACAAAATAAGAACAGCTTTGATTGCTTACATAATGCACTTACAAAGCTTGTATTACCTGCATATATCTGAGGCCGTTATATCTACATCGATGATCAACGATAGTACTATGTTTTGTGGGATGTTGAGATAATTCTTCTCAATACTACAAATTGCCTAAAAATTATTTTCTGTGTTTGTTTTTGACATCAAATGGCTTAAAACCTACCCGTACGCGGACGCAAAACAAAGAAAAACACAACTATGGCCTTACGATAAAACTTTATGAGAAGGCATTAACTGAATGTAGATATTATGTATCCGATGGTACTAAATGATATTTCTTAAATCAAAAGCCACAGCCTTAATTATAGGTTTTAATTATTTTCAAACGCCAAACGTCATGTTTTGTTTTGGCATTGTAGGCATGTATACAGAGAATGATTTTTGAAGGATCAACAGTCTACTACTTGTTAGGTTGTGAAAGGAAGCTGGTAATTTTTTGTTTAAATATTTGTGAAAATAATTAGCTAACAACGAGAATAGAATGAGGTATATTCATCTGTGAACTTCTACTTCCTTCGATATTTTTGAATGGGGGTTCAAGATTTCTGACTATCCCGAATTAGACATCATGGTTTGACACTGGGAACTTCAACACGGGTGCCGCACACAAGATAGGGGATGAGCACAGATCTCAATGCTGTTTCGTTAGGTAATCCGTGGATTCCAACCGATTGTTTTTTTTTTTCGTTTTATCTTTTAATTTGTTTCAATTGAGTAGTTGCATAAAGGCCCATATTTTGACCGAATGTTAGATTTTATGACAACAATAAGTTGTTGTGAAAAGGCTGTTTAATAACGGTCTTTTGACATCCCGATTTTACACCGATTTTGACATTAAGGAAACCACGACGGGTGTTGCGTACAAGACAGGTGATGCTTACCGTTCATGAGCACCTGATCACACTCCTGTTATGAAAAGGAGTTCGTAGATTCCAAGCCTTTGTTCCCTTTGTTTTCGTTTTATCTTTTAGTATGTTACAAATTTTTCTTGTCTCTTTGGACTATGCACTTCTTATTTCTCACATGGGTATTCCACACTTGTTCAAAATAGAAATGTCCGCACGAAAACATCACAAATATATCTTAACTAAATATTTGTACCTGAGAGATCTTTAATTGTGTAAAGTTGGTTTGTGATGTTTTGGTGTGATCTATATCAAAATCGACAAAATTTTATCGAATTTCGTGTCAAAACAAATCAAGTAATTTCGGATTATTTTCACGATTTTAGCAATTTCTATGTGCCATGTGACCTTTGTATAACTAATTAAAATACAAAACTGTTGATTTTTTTCATTTAATAGGCATTTTGTAATACAAACGAACAAGAATAATAGATACTACACACCAATTAAAACTTTTTCGGCCAAAAAATGCGGCTTGACGACCCTTGTCTTTCGTCTTGTCTCATTTGATAATGCACTTTTGATCTCTCACATGGGTATTCGACATTAGAGAAAGCACGTTGAGTCCCATATTTTTTTCTGTTTTTTTTTAAGTTTTGGTCTGATGTTTTTGTGCGATCTATATCAAAATAGAAAAAACCGTATCAAAATATTGTATCAAATTAAGTAAATTATTAGTCTTTTCACATTTTAACCAGTCTCTATCAACCATGTAACCGTTGTAGAACTAATTAATTTAAAAAATATTAAAATTTTCTTTTATAGACATTTTCAGTACATACGATATAGAACAAAAGATGTTAGACACTTGTCATTTTCTGTCAAAATTCGTTGGTACAAATATGCCTCTACGACTTCTCCTTTCCAGTAATATGATAAAGGGTTATTGCTCGAGTGTTGGTAAATAATGTCGCGATTAATATATTTGTGCGAGTTTGGAATTAATATTCTGCGTACAAGACAGGTGATAATTATTGCAGTAACGCTTTTCATGTAAATTAAAACTAAAAAAATTATATTTGTAAACTTGCATTTACGCATCAATCACGTCATTTTTTTTAACGCTATACTTTATTAGTGCAATATGATAAAATGATGCACGCTAAAATAACCATGATCTATCCTCATGGGATATTATACTGCTATACAAAAAATCAAATATTTCAGTCGCATCATTCTTGGGCAACTTTAAAAAACAGTCAGAAACAACAAAAGAAGAGTTTATGTGTTATATATTTGTATTATACTTTATTCAAATTTCTAGGCTAATATGGACATTTCATTGGTTTATTTAACATTTAATTCTAAGACATGGCAGCATTTAAAAATTTACTTTAACACACTCGCGTGTAGAATCCCATCTGTACTTTAGTGTGCTTTACACATATTATTTTTGCACTTTTCTCCACGATAGACTTTGTTTTGCAAATAAGGTATAAAAATAACTTTGGATAATCATTCTTTCAGCATTCAGCATAATAAAATAAATAAAACATAACGAGGAGGGTGTGTGAGTAGATTATTATTCTTCAAAATCATTGTCAACCTTTGCTTAGCATCGTTGACAATGTATTTCTCGGGATAACAATCTGCTCTCACACCCTCTCTTTTTATATAATTTATATGTTTTCAGATGTGCGACAAAAATCTTCGTAATTACAAAGATGCACATCGTACAGCAGCAGTGGGCAGAAGATCTCACAGGCAAAGGAAGATTATTCAAGCATTTAGAAGAAAACGTTCTCATGGAGAGGTTGAATTATGCGACGCTTGTTGTGTTGGAAGGGCATGTAACCAAGACAACTGCTTCCAGCTTATTGAGAGTAAGTTAATTTTTATTTCTGTTGAACAAAAGTGTGAATTTCAATAGGTGATGTTCAAGCTACTACACAATTAAATTTACCATTAACAACTTATTATAAAGGATTTAGACGGACGTTTATTCAAAAGAAAGAATATGGGAATATATGCCAGAAAGACACAATCCGCATCTTCTGATATTTGATTAAATGGTGTTTCTTTAAAACAAATCATAATTACATTTGCTGTAGTAGAGAAGAGTCATTTTTCTCTGACGAAAAAGACAAATATAAAAGATATACTTACAAACCGTTGCGTGAGATTTCTTTAATAATGTAAGGTATTTTATTTTCACAATTCCTAGTGGTCGATTCTATTCTTTAATATAATCTTTTGTTGAAATTAAACCTACTCTGAATTAAATACTCCACTCAGGTTAATAATTCACATCAACCGGTAAATGATTACCTTTGGCAGGTAATAATTCTGCCTTTAAACTTACTGCGCTATAATGAGTCTGTCCCTGCA
>JARWCS010322262.1:0-12759 GCA_034783895.1 Geukensia demissa | reverse complement strand
CAAAAGCAGAACATTTTTGTAAATTTATATTGAAGTTGTTCAAAAAGCTGATTTGTTCCCTATGCACCAAAGGTTCAGGATATGATTTTGTAACACTTGTAAACTGAGCATCTGATCCAACTTCTGTTTTGTAAACTTTGAGGAGTTTGTGGATCAAACCTTTGTACTTTTTGTTTCTGTTCTATCTGTCAGTTTGTTTGGAATTGCCTTGTGTCTTTGGCTTTTGCACGTTTGATCTCTAGGATTGGTACACTAGTCTTGTAAAAATATCCGTTTCTTTGTTTTAAGTTTTCGCTCTCAGCAAATAACGCCCAGATTTTTAATTTTTGTCCATAAAAGGAAAACAGTAAGGTTGAACATTGTTTACGATGTCGATACTTTGCCACAGTCCGTTACGCCAAATGTTAAATAAACAAAGATTGTTTCATTAAGAAATTTGCACTTTCAATAGAAAGCATTTTATTCAAAAATATATAATTCTACCACTTTTGCTTGACTGTCCATCGATACGTCTGCTGGACTTCCTATGTTTAGTTCTAATGCTGTGGATGAGAGGTTACTCCCTGAAAATGAATATATAGTAAAAAAATCATTTTTATTCAGCATTGGTAATTTTGTATTTTGAAACCACTGGGTCGATACCACTGCTCATGGATCATGTCCTCTAGGGCATTCACCAGCCCAGTTGGCACACTTGTCTGACATGCAATCTCTCAATGATTTACAGATATTTGCTGCATTTGTTAAAATTCCAAAGCACTGAAAGGCCTCGAAAAGTTTTGGTCCTAGTAGTTGCTTCCTATTTCGATTTGTTTGGATTTGAATAGTGCTTCTTTCGCCATGTTTAGATCTTGGACTTCCTATGCTACTGATGAGAGGTTACTCCTTGAAATGTACATTTAGCACACCTAAATAACGATATTTATTCAACATGAGAAATTTTGTATTTCAAAAAAAAATGCTTGATCCTGATGCAAGTTTTGTGCAGTGTTGTTAACTATAAAATAAGTTTATACAACTCGAAAGTATGGCTTTGTTAAGTCAATTAAATCTTCTCATACATTCTACTTTATTTGATTAATTTTGATTTGTTTTGTGTGTTATATCTGCAGATTTAATTTTATGTTTTTCTGATAATTTGAATGTTTTGCTGTTTTCGATCGGGGTCAAAATATATTATTTTGTATCGTGGACATATTTTAAAGTTATTAAAGATGTTTCTAACCAAAATCTTCGTAGTTTTATAACATTATTTTGTATTAATGAAAGTTACACGATTAGCGTTTTACATGTAAATGGAATAAATGTATTTAAAATACCAATACCAATTTGATGCACTGTATGGCCATTTCGTTGATTTACAAGTCGTCATCAGTGCTCAAAGTCAAAATGTTGGAAATCCGGTGAAAATACAATAGCATTTAATAGAACAAACCTCAAATACAATTTTACCTAAATTAACTAGAGTCCGAACTTAGCTTAGGATTACCACTGCATCAGAAGGAAGAGCCTTAGAAATAAATGGTATTTTTTCTTATCAATTTTGAACAGAAAAATTTAAGGATGAATGCCGCCTGGATAAAACATTCTGGCTACTGGGCTGTGAATGTCGTCGGTGACGGAAATCCTCCAGCAGTGACAAACACCCAGTGTTTAGGCCACAAAACGTGTAACGGACGGAGCAACTTTAAAGCAATAACATTATCCGAAAAACTTGCATTCAAAAGTGCGGCGATTAAAAACAACGCTTAAATGTTTAAAAATATCAGCCATGTACGATAATAACAAAGTCATCAGGAAACTTGCTTTAAAATCTGAAAAATTATGTTTTTATTATAGTCACGGACTGTTTTTGAAAGTTTAAAGGAAAATAAAGAATGGCAGTTTCTCTATGTTGTAAAGTTAAGTTTCCGCTTACAAGACATTATGACAGGATTTATGTCACATATTACACACTCATTGACCATAACAAGGATTACATTTACATGTACAAAGGTTAAACATGTTTCTTTACGATATAAATTGTTTAGTAAATAACATCTGTTCGGTTATATTTTCATAACTGTTACAATTTGTACTGATGAACAGAAGAGATGTAAATATAACAAGTTTGATAGAAATCTTGACGTTTTCATTATGTCGTTCATTTTTCTATTCTATATAGTGAAATTCCTGGCGGTTTCCCCTATTAAGCAGTAATTTAAAAGGCCACCTATTTTGATTTCTCATCGTTTGAGATTTTATTATGAATTAACTTTTCAAGAGGTCATTTGTCATGAAAAGCCAATTTTATTCTTCCCAAAGGTAACATCTAATACATTCAAGTTTTACTACGTTTTTCTCAAAATTGTAACAACGTAACAACTAGCAGATTTGAGAATAGCGAATAACCGTCGGCGACCACCTTTAAAACTGGATAGAAGTAGGATGTAAAAAGGGTGAGTACCCTCCCTCCTGTGCGCTGGACACCTGTGGTATCCATTATTTGTAAACTTGATTTATCGGAATTGCTTTCACAATATGACTTGAAGTTAAAGTTTATTTTTCGGGATCTACGCCTAAGGCTCAACAACGAAGAATAATTTGATTGGTCCAAATATATCCCAGTAAGCCAAAAAATAAAAAAGAACACAGACTCAAAAAAATCTTCTTCATACCTAGATATATTCCTCGAAATTGACAAAGGGGGAAAACTTGACACCAACCCATCAATTTTGTCTGCTGATCAATTAAAAATACAACTGGTCTGCCTAAAAATTAAAATAAATGGTCTTAAAACTTTCACGCAAACGTGTATTTCGTCCTCTCCGTCATTCGTTTATATCTCCAAATGCCCCACACATTCCCTTATATCATACAATTTTAAATGTTACATGCATTTTAGTTCCCACACGATGTTATGTTTAAAAAAGCATCCCGCTATTTCCGTAAAGAATTATTTGGATACTTGGCTGTCCTAATGATAAAAAACTGATAAAAATACTGAAAAAAACAGGCAGAAAAGTTTAATATCTATGGTGATCTTTTTTAATAACCTTGTAAGAAACTTGTATGTGTTAGTAGACATAAAAAATTAAGTGAAATAACAAAACTTCCGATGACGAAATTTTGTTCAAATCCAATGAACCAAATGAAAAATTTGTCACAACCTTTCTGAATTGTGTGAAACCTTGTCACCAAGCTGTAGTGTCTCACTGGCGCATTATATCTTTGCTTTTTAAATTTATGAAACAGAGTAGATATTGATATTAACATGATTAAGTAGGTGTTGAGGAAGTTATATTGCTTACATCAAGGAAGTGACAGTATATCATATATAATTCGTTAATTGGTAGATAACTTTCTTTTAATCTATTCAAAAGAAATCCGCCCTTTTAAAGACGTTCAGTTGCACTAATTCCATATGGTTATAAAATCAAGATAGGATCATTACATCAACCAACTGAAACAATGAAAATAGGAAGAAAAAGAATAAAAAGTAAAAGAAGTTTGCCTTTCATTGTATGTGATATAGTGAATTCATACTAAATCTAAAGCCTCATTAAATAAATAAGAAAAAAAAATAAGAATAAAAAGAATAAACACCTTGACAAGACAACAAACAACAATATTACCAATGAATCAAACTAGAAAATTCAACAGCAAATAGAGGAGGCGAAAGAAAATCGAAGGGTAAGTAGTTCTTACTTCATTAAAGACACCCGCCGCATTGTCCAATTTCAAGTTTAAGGGGAAGGTTACTAAAGTAGCAAAAGCTAAGGTAGCCGTAGTGCTTAAATAAAAACATTTAATCGCATCACTTGTGTAATTTGTAGTCTGTTCGCCTGCTGAATGTGTTGGGTTGGATCCTTGACCAGGTCAAACCAAAGATCTAACAATTGTTATTTGCTGCTTCTCAGCTAAGCATATAGAAGTAAGGGCAAAAACTGGTGGGTTTAGAGATGTCCATTGGGTTGATGCTTTCGTGAGCTAGCATGTTAAAAATCACGCTCAATTTATCAATCAATCAGAGAAAACATTTGATGCTCTTCAAAATCTTGCAACAGAGTTGAAACGACAGTACGTGTTTGACCATGAGTATTTTAAGCATAATTTGTAGCTGAAAGTTCAGACACTACTCAATAAATGACAACGTTTAGACACAAAACCATGAACAAGACACAGCTGTCAGGCACAACACAATAACAAAGGCAACCTTCAGACACATCCCACGATTGAGCAGTCAGACAAATGACATACAAAAAAGTAACAAGACAGAAGTTCAAACACAACATAACAAGCAAGATAGAACGAGCAGACACAACAAAATAAACAATACAGTAATTTTAGACAAAACAAAATGTACAAATTAATCCCAGCCAAATTTCCACCAAAACGGGAAAAGCAAGATATATCCTCAGGTAAATTATACCGTATTGTTCACTGTTCACTTTCCAACTTAAAATTGTAGTTACATTTAAAAGTTCGTTGATGATGGGAAGAGGTAAATACTAATTCTACTGTATTTTTATAGTTTTGGTGATCTATTTCCATTTAAGAGACGAATACTAAAAAACGCCAACAACGATTGTCATTACGACAGAAAACTTCTGTCGAATTCCACATTGAAAAATATTTTATTAGGTCAATTAATGTAACTAGAATATGACATAACTTAGTCTCTCGTTTTTTCCTATTTTTTCGCAAATAGATTTATCGAATGGAAACAAATTAAAAAGAATTAAAAGAAACAATATTAAAAGTAATGAAATTATCAGAGTGTACCGTGCAATAATATTATATATTTTATGGGACTTTCAGAAAATTAAGATAACCGAAAATCAATTTTTAGATAAATCGATCTAGTTTTTGTTATTAATTCCTTTTGGAATTATATTGTTTGATGAATTCAGTTTCTAAAAAACAACAAATCGATTTTAATTCTGTTGTTAATTCTTCTTGTTCGTTTTAAAACAAAAATGCTGTAGTTGTTGAAAAATACAAATTATGTGCTTTTCGGACAGACGAAAGAAAAACATTTTCATTGATTTCCGAATTACTTATAAAGTACTAAAATCATTTTCTACTAGATATTTTAGTTTCAAGTCAAGATTCTACATTAAACTGACTCGAAATTGTATAGGGTCAATTAAGTTTGTTTATTTTGTCGTTTTTCATAATACAATTAACAGACAAGGATATGCAAAAAATTACGTCGAACGTACAGAATAACACATGTATTGTTTTATAAAAAGAAACAACACAATTATATATTTATACCAATGCGGGATTGTCTAATTGGTTTAAGTGATCTAAATTTCTATTGATATTAATAGCCATATTAGGGTTGGTTTTTTTTATCATCCACAAATTGAAATACTTCCGCCTTGATTGTGTATGTTATATAACGTTGTAGTTGTTATTTATCATAAGTTCTCTAAAAACGTACTATTGATGTAACAGTAGGATAGTTCTAAAAATAGAAAACTGGATTCAACATCAATAATCTATTTCATATTTTATGTTATTGACGTTGTAGCTTGGATTTTCTCTGAAACCCAAAGGTGACTTTTGGAAACAAAAAAAATGTCTACACGGGTGCATATTTTGAACTTATTTGAAACGATATATTTTATATTTTGCTGTAGTATATTTAAAGTGGATAATTGAAGCTAACCCAAAAGTGGGGAAATAAACCTGGATTTTTACCTTTAAGTATTTATAGAGGTATACACTAACAAAAGCGATTAAAATCCATTGATACAAATCGAGAGGGATTTCCACAAGTGTGTGCGTTGTATATATTCTACACGTATAACCCGGAAGATAACCACTTTGTCATTTCCTCAGGAATGTAATAGCTTTTGACAATGTAAAGAAGAGACTGATCGACCTTGGGCTGTTATATATATTTTTTACAATTGGAGACTTATTTTGTTTGCTAAATGGCTGCCGAAGAAGACGTAAAAATTCAGGAACTACTGAAATATTGTAAAAGCGTTCCAATTAGTGCCTTGCGAGCCTCTGCAAAAACACAAATTTCCAACTATCTAGACATAGAAGGATATGTAATTGAAGAGTATAGTAATGACTGGTATGGACTTGCTGAAATAATAGGATATTCGGGACCAGAAATCAGAAAATTTGAAAGGACTAACAGTCCAACCACGACAGTTATAGATAACTGGGTTACAAGGAAAGATTTTTCACCTTATGTTGAGACTTTCATAAAATATTTGTTAGAAATTCAAAGACCTGATGTTATCATAGCATGTGAAAAAAATATAAGTAAGTATTTATATATATGTACGGGTATTTTCATTCGTTGAACTGTTAACAGATAACCACCGAGATATCCAAGATTTGGTAGTGAATCGGCCCAGCCGTTGTTGTGCTATTCCACAGCACGGTATAATTAGACCACGCCATATAAAGATTTAAATGAAAAAAATTTGATTGTCATGAACCTTATTTTCACTATTCTAGTTGTTGCGTTCTTAAGGCAACGGTGCTGTAACACGAGATAAAATAAATTAAAATTTATGCAGTAGTTAATATGGATCAAATTTGGTGTGACTGTTTTATTTTACGGTATTAACTGGTTTCTAAATCTTAAGTTCATATTAAACATATTATAAAACTAGCACAATATTGTACTGCAGCAAGCAAAATGGGGTGTTCGTTTTTTACCTTTATATGTCCTACCAAGGAAGTTTTGATATTAAAATAGACCTACTTTAAAAGAACTTTAAATTTTACTACCTGATTAAATATTAGCATTTTATGGAGTATTGACTACAGGTAAACCTATAAACGGAAATGACATCATTCAGTAATATGAACCGTTTAAATGTAGTAACTAGATAGTTTAGTTCAGTTCTTCAGAGATTAATTTTATGTTTTAGTATTTTCTAAAAACTGAAAATTATGGTTATTATTTTTCTGCATATTGTTCGTTATTATCAGGAAAAGATGTTGATTTCTTCAGACAACCACCTCGACCTCATCCTGCGCCTCGGCCCGTAGAACACGGTAAGATAATAATTTAGAAGTTGTATTGTTCATTATGTTACTTTTTAGGCGCTGCTCATTTGATAAAAAGTGACCTACAACGCCACATCGCAGACGACACACGGGTGCAGGCAAACATTTGATTTAAAACGGCACAATTTCCCCGTTTAAGAATTAGAGAAACGAAATCTTACAATTTTTAAGCAGTGGATAAATATATATGTCTACAGTCTCGATAATTATACCTTTAAATTTCAAGGCAGACAGTTTCAATAATTAAACCACTTTAGAAAATACAATTATCAACGACTAGGTTCTGAATTAAAAGGTTTAAATATTTTGACTATAATAACCAACATCCATCAATGTAAAATTCTTATATCATTGCAAATCTGCATCAAAATCTCCTTTGAGTGCATTGGATTAAAACGTAATGGCTTAGGTAAGCCATTTAACACCTCCAGTTATCATGTGATAACACTGTTTTCTTGCGTAAGACAATTTGCTCATCAGAAAGTAAGAACATTTCAGTGCTTATCATCATAGCTGTGATGGTTTCACAGGAAGATTTCCCGGTGCAGTTGTATTTTCAAGGCGGCTCCATGTATCAAATTAAAAGTTTACTTACACTATTGGATTTTACCGATATAGGAAACACTGCAATTAAGATCATGTCGGATTTGACTTCAGGAAAACGTTTTGAAAAAATACGGCTTTAAATGAAATATACAGAACAAATATTCAAATACTGAAAAAGAAGCTGCAGTCAATGTATTTTCAGTAGAAAACGTTTTGAAAAAAGACGGTTTTAAAGTAAATATAAAGAGCAAATATTCAAATATAGAAAAGAAACTCCACTCTTTTTAATTTCAACAAAGTATTTGTAATAGGAGAATAATCTCCTAACCCATTATTCCCTTAGATATTCTGATTTTTCATATTTAAAAGTTTATGTGATAAAAATGGATAATGCAGTGGGTGTCTTTCAAGAAGTGCTTAACCTTTCGGATCATCTTAGTTCAACCCCCATTTTTTGGTGGGGTCCGCATTGTTTTTGTATTTAGTTTTATATATAAGTAAATATGTCATGTTTCGTCTTGTTCGTGTTCTCGAGAGGTCCCCTTGTCTGTTGACTTTTCCTCTTTGCCTGACCCTTCGGTTTTCGTTCATTTCATCATTTTATATTTTAACAGTCAAGAACATAACAAAAAAAGGAAATTTTCTAAAATTTCAAAATACTTGTAAAATTGAAAATTTTGAAAGCTCCAATTTTAATTTTTAAACAAATTCTAACCATAGCTTAATTTATTTAACAATTTTTCAAAAGAATTTAAAATATTTTTACAAAAATGTTGAATTCTATAGTTTAAGGTAGGAAAACTTCATTTGACTGCTGAAAAAAATCCTAGCATAGGGTTTGATGAGACTTTGGATTTATATTCTAACCTTAATTTTCGTTAAATTCCATGCTCAGATTTTTCCTCAGACAAATTTTAAGGGTTTTAGAGCTATCTGATCTTTCATGACCTATTTTAATATATGATAATAATCCTGACTGTTTAACGTTTTGCTATTTAAGGTTTAAAGGAACGTTATGATGCCTTTGTGGTATATGGTGATACCAGCAGAGACATACAGTTTATGTTAGAAATGATAAAAGTTCTGGAAGGAGAGGAACATAATTTTAAGTTATATGTTCCTGGCAGGGATGACACACCCGGAGATGAAAAATTTGTCGTCACAGCAGAAATGATTGCGGAAAGGTAAAACGTTACACCAAAATGTGATTACAGATTATTTTCTGTGGTTAAACAGTCAACAACACTTCCAAAAATGGAAGTGTATTCTAAATTTGCATATACTTCTAAAATAAGAAATTTGGAAAGTTCCAATTTTAATTTTTAGACATATTCTATGCATCGATAATGTTAATTGAACAAGTTTTCAAAGAACTTCACATATTTTGCAAAAATGTTAAATTCTATTGTTTAAGTTATGAGCAGTTCATTTGGTTGGGGGTAAATCTCCGAGCATAGAAAATTAATGAGACTTTGGGATTACATTCAAATTTTCAATATCTTTAATTTCCATGGTCAGATTTCTCCCAGACAAATATTTAGGGTTTTAGGGTCATTTGACCTTTCATGACCTTATCCCATTTATGGTAGTTATCCTAATTGTTAAAGAGCCAATGGTCGTAATGTACATGTACATTTGATAAAAGGACAAGGCGTTTCACAAGAATCTTAGAACCAAATTTTGTACCAAATCTGCCCAACCAAAATCTCGTTAAATATCGTTATAATCTGGTCTTTGGACACCGCAATGTTGTCTCTCTAGTTGGTGCTACTACGAATATTTGAACGATGTGTTTGACGTCACAATACGTTCGTAAGAGTTAAAATAAAAAAAATCCTATATCCTCTGTTATTCTGGTGTTTAAAATAATTGAAGAATACTCAATAAAACACAATTTTTAATAGGAAAAAAAAGTAAAATATGATTACCTTTATCTTTTTCCCATAAACTTACGCATCAGACTTTGTAAAAACAAGAATTTTGTCTGATCTTAACTTGACCATTAATTTAGCTTCATTCATTATAAAAAAATCCTTTGTTGTTGTTGTAGGAATATCACTATGTTTAATTATACTGTTAAATTTGACTCCATTGTTTTGATGGAAAATATTGCACAAAATGGATGCTTGTTTTGCTTTGAGAAGCTTACAGTCAAACTATCAAAAGATTTTTGTTCTCTTGTTCAATATACAAAATTATCAATGTTAAATGAATATGGAAAATTTAAGTATGCTATATGTATATTTCAAAGAGTAACCTCTCATAAGTAGCTTAAAATCCGAAACATAGGAAGTCAAAGATTCAAATATTGCAAAAGAAGCACGCAAATTCCAACAAATCGATATGGGAAGCCAAATTCGACGGAAGGGACCACTACTAAGTTCTTTACGTTTCAAGGTCCTTCCGTATTTTCAGTGAAAAAAATAACCAACCTAACAGATGGTCATTTAAGTTAGCCCAATGACAAAGAAAAATAATCAAAAGCAACGCCTTATTGTAGTTAAATATCCGCTAGCGTGTGCCCATGTTTAGTCGTTATGTGTTTGTCCTTTTTAACGAAAAGAAATACGTTTAATTTTTTGTTGATATTTGCCAATTATGAGTTTGTTCTTTGTTTTATCCGTTTGTGCTTTGTTTTTTTATATTTCCTGGTAATGTGTTTGCTGTTTGTTTACATGGCCCGGTAATGTGTTAAATGTTTATATATATTGCCCGGTAATGTGTTTTATGTTTTTTATATTGCCGGGTAATGCGTTTGTTCTTTGTTAATATTGCCCGGTAATGCGTTTTCTCTTTTTGTAGGTGTAGACGAACAATCGTAGTTTTATCTCATGGATTTGAGCAAAGCGAATATTGTGATTTTGCCCTAAAATTAGCACAGTCTTTATCACCAGGTATTTATTTTTCTGTATCAAATTTTTTATTTGTAGTACCTTTTAAAACGCCATTGAGGAAAACTGAAGTTAGAACTGGCATTGAATTCGAGTCACCAAATTAAAAGATTTTTAGCAGATCAAACAAACACAACGATATACTGTATGATCATACAATATCACAACATTAATCCGCCCAACATTTTTTCTCCTCAAAAATTTTCCACTTTATAATCCTAATCTATGAATATTATTCAATTCGTGGATATTCCAATTTTCGTGGTTTAAAAATGTATGATCTTTTTGTCAGTTCTTCAAATCGTGATTTCATAATTAGCATAGTAATGTACAAAGAAATATAAGTAGTATGGCGTTAAAAACTTATTTTCATATTTTTATTGAACCATGAAATCCACGAAAATGGGTACCACTCAATGTTTTCGGTCGCCATCGTGATTTGAATGACCGGAACGAAATATCAATTTTACAAATGACAATGAAAATCTTCCAGCTGTCTTGACTATAAATCGTCCCTTTACAGTATTTTTCATTTTTTGATTTTGACTAAGCTCCGGCTACTGACTAACATGATGGGTGATAATAGTGTCAGAAGAGTTGCCTACCTTTCCTGAGAACCTAACTCACCCTAGGTTTTGTAGGATTCTTGTTAATCCAGCTCTAGTTGTCAGTGTATTTGTGTATTATATTAGAAATCGATGTCATCATATCATAAATCATAGTAAGATCTTTGTTAAATATTTTTTTCTTTATTTTAGGTGCCAGGACTAAACGTGTCATTCCAATATTGCTAGATAAAGTTAGAGTTCCACTTATTTTAAATTTCGTTGGAACTGTAGACTTTTCAAACCCAATGCAGCGAGAATGGGTTTGGCCTAGAGTAGCTGCTACTATCAAGTGCCCAATTATTCCTGACATGAAGGACTGGCAAGCAACAATTGATGACTTGAGAAACATGCGGTATAATACAGAAGCAGTGTCTCATATGTGGTATGGGCTTACTGTGGCCTGTACAGAGTTTCCAGAAGAGGACGAAAACGAAAGTGACGATAAGAAGAAAGACAAAAAGAAAAAGAAATGACAAAATTTTATGAAGTTTTAGTTTTCATTGTTACGTCGTCATGACGGTTGTTTTATTTGAAGATCCGTCCATTTAGACATAACGTGATCTTGTATGAAATCCGATAAAGGCAAACAAATCTGGACAAATGTACAGTAACAGAAGTGATTCAGATTTGTACCACTAGTTTTAATATTGATTTGCAGTGTCAATGATGTCAACAAAAGAGCTTTTATTTTGGCTAGAACATTTAAAAATGCTACAAATCATAATTATATTACTTTCCCATTGTACTGGATTTCATTGGTTGTTAAAAAAACTACCGTTACCCCCTCCCCCCTGAAATATCCAAAGGTTAAATAATGTTTATGCTGTACACGATTTATTTGCGAATGAGAATTCCGGGATACGAAACAGAATATTGTATATTGATAAATTGTTGAAAATGTAATTGATGCATTTTATGTACAAACTTTAGTTTTTATAAAAAAAAGAGTTAAAAATAAAAATGTTAATGAGAGTTTTGACCTTTCCTGATCAGTATTTCAATCGACAAATTCTCATTTGTTTTAATCTTTCTTAGTCTAATCTGTGATAATCGATTGATCGATCCAATCGATCCAATCGATCATTGTTCGATCGATCGAGAAAAAGAGATAGCCAATATTTTACGTGAAGAGCAACATACGTACGACGACACATAGATCAGTATATTACGGGATTATGTAAACTGTAACAAAAAAATACAAAACTTCTCATACCAAATCTATCCATTTTTCTTAATTTTATATTTCGAAGTGTTTGTTCGAATGAAATTTCTTAAATAGTGCGAGTAGTAAAGCACCGTTGTAACTGTGACCAAGTTCTGTCCTTCTATTATACTTTCGAAAAAGGTTTAGTAAATGGATGTCAACTTTATTGAAATATGATATAGATTCATCGTAAAAATAGATAACTTACAAGTTACCTTGAAGCCATGTGATCTTTATAGACAGAAATTGTTACCAAAAGTTGATTTGGGTTCCTCATTTTTAACGTATTTTGATTTCAATGCATACAATCGGTACTAATTAACGGTCCTGACCTTACCGACTAAATTGATTCTTTGAGGAAGGCATTGTTAAAGGGCAGAACAGAGAGAAGACAACCACAAACTTTGAATTTCTGGTTTATTGATATGAAAATGATGCATTTTCATTAAACGATTTGCTAATTATCTGTCTCTTACCCATCATGATT
>JARWCS010322151.1:0-12759 GCA_034783895.1 Geukensia demissa | reverse complement strand
TAAAGATAAATATTTAGGTCACCGAGGTCACGGAAATTTTATTATGAACACTCAAGCCATAGCCAGATATATTCAAAGAAAGTTACACGAAATCTATGATGAATGGTCAAATCATACGATTTTTTGCTGCTAATAGTTAGCTAATATTTAGCTCAATGGGAGGGACGAGCACCACTCCATACAACAAATAATCAATGCCGGTTTGACAACTTGTCATTTCCGGAACATCAGTAACTCGAACAACCGATGGCTTGAACAAATCTCGGAGGTCCCTTCGAGTTCAAGCTACTGAAGTTCGACTGTATCTTCAGACATAACATTAGATAAGTACATGAACAAAGGAAACATATCTTTAGACATAATGTTAGGTAAGTTCATGAACAGAGGAAACATATCTTTAGACATAATGTTAGGTAAGTTCATGAACAGAGGAAACATATCTTTAGACATAACATTAGGTAAGTACATGAACACATAACATTAGGTAAGTATATGAACATAGGAAACATATATTCAGACTAAGTACTAAGTTAGGTAAGTACATTGAACGTAGGAATAATATCTTCAGACATAACGTTAGGTAAGTACATGAACAGAGGAAACATATCTTTAAACATAACATTAGGTAAGTACATGAAAGTGAAATTTTACAAATTCTCTTAGCTTTTCTCCACTCATTTGGAAAATTGGAAAATCTGGTTGCTTATAACTGTTTTTTTTTCTCAATGAAAATATTGTGATAGATTTTATATCAGATTGCATATATTTATAGGTAATATGCAAAAAATTTAGACATTGTCAGAACTTTAATAAACGATTTTCACAGGACAAACGAAAACTTGGATATTTTTGACACCCAATTCGGTTGCTGGTAAATATAGTCAAATCTCTTTCTAAATTCCCTTTTCAAATTTTGTGATTACTTTAAGAAAGAATAGCCAAAACATGAGAGACTCAGTTCATTTATCATACTTTAAAATGGTATAAATACTGCATTACTCATTATAAGTGAGCAGGGTTCCTAAAATAAATTTAAAAATGGGGGCACATATGAAAATCCACCAAATAAGAAATTCTTTCACAAGGTCCAGTTTGAAATGTATTATAAAAAGGAGATGTGGCATGATTGTCCATAAGACTGCCACCCACCAAATTACTGTAGAATTTCAACTTGTACAAACAAAGAATTCTAGTTTTCCTTCCATATATTAAATGTCTCTGGATATAAAATTATCATTTTTTCTAAGAATTTTCTGTTCTAGCTTTGTAGTAGTGGGAGTTTGAGGGGGTGCTCAAGGATCAACAAAATTCATGTGAGGGGCACTTATAGTGGCAGGCTCACGCTTACTTCATTGAGAAATACATTAGTGAGATATTTGTTTTGAAGGATGAATGGAAAAGTTGTTTTGAATTCATTATAGAAGCTTGCTAGCAAATGAGAATTTTTATTACCCCAAAGTGTTTTTGGAGGAAATAAGGCATAGAAATGGTCTGTAACACACCCTTTTTACAGAGCTACTTTTTGAACAGGTCTGTAAAAATCAGGATTGTGCTAATATTTAATTTTGATCCTTTCAGATTTATTCATTCAAAGAACAGAGCTGGTTTAACATACAGACTAGCAGTGAACCATCTAGCAGATAAATCATCAGAAGAAATAAAACTGATGAGAGGATTTAGGTATACTCCTGGAGATCACGGAGGTCTGCCGTTTGATAAATCTAAATATAGCCTGAAGGATACCCCTGATACAATGGATTGGAGACTGTATGGTATGTATTAAAACCACAATGGCTATCTTTCCATTCAAGCAGATTGGACAAATAGACAACACTATTGGTTGATACTAATATGTGAATTTGCTATTTTATTTCATAAGAAACAAAAATTCAGTCTGATATTAACGCTTAAAAATAAAAATAGGGGCACTTATTTCAAACAGTAAAATCTGAAATTCTATCAAGTCTGGTCAGAAACATTTTATGTTTTCAATGACGAATTATAGTTTCCATTCCCTGTATTAAATGTCTCCTGAATAAAAAATGCTGTTTTCTCAAAGAAATTCTGCTCTTCAAACTTTGCAGTAGCAGTTGTTTTTGGGGGGTACTGAAGGATTTTTTAAAGGAAATCAAGATGAGTGGGCAGTTATAACCAGAAGGGGCACTTATAATATTATAATGAATGGATATCAGAGTTTCTATTGAATAAACAACCACCACAAAAATTTACACAAAATTACAAATAATGTCACTTTAACTTTAATTTGAAAATTAATTTTGTAAAACAAATTAGGAGTCTTCCTGTTTGCCTATGCTTTTCTTAAACCTACACAAAGACGAACCTAAATTTCTTATTAACCTGTATGTACTTCATGTACATGTAATCAGTGTTCAGACAGCCTCCAAAAGTTTGTTGATATGGGATACTGTGAATTTAGAAACAACTGTTTAATATTGTAATTTTTCAACTGTGGTTAGTGAAATTAATTAATATCATTTATTTACATGTGTATTAATATATAAAATTAAAAATGGAAAATTTTAGTTTTTGTGATCCTCAACCCATAACAATTTTTAAAATAATAATACAGTGCATTAATTTCTGAATATTTTATTTTTGACTTTGGTTGCAGATCATTGTAGTTATCTGTCCATTACAAGGTACATATAAAGAATTTGAAAGAGAGAATTGGTTGTGGGAGCATTCCAGAACTTTCCTTCTTCTTACCCACGTCCATTTTAATGGAATAACATTAATAAATGTATAAAAAGTCAAGATATAACACTGCTGATTAGAAACATGAGATACATCAGAATTTCTATTTCAGGTGCTGTTACACCTGTTAAAGATCAAGCTGTTTGTGGATCTTGTTGGAGTTTTGGAACTACAGGCACCATTGAAGGAGCTTATTTCTTAAAGGTTGGTTATACACAAGTCTTCCATAGACCAATTTAGTATTTTATAGAGGAGAGCTATTGGAGTACCTTTAATGTCCATTTCTTATTGGGCAGCAATTCTCAGAAAATGAAAGAGCTATATTAGTTATTTTTCATATGCAGACGCACCAGGCTGTAACTCTCAACCAGCCAAAAAATTAAGGTCACGTGACCCATATTTCATAATTGAATGACTAATTCATTTTGACCTCGATTTTATTTCTGGTACTACTTGGCCTACCATCATGAAAGTTGGTGAGCTGATGCATCTTTGGTAGTCTTTCAGTGTCCAAACCAGATTAGGTCAGTTTGACCTGTATTTCATGCTTAATTGACTCCTGTTCAGATTTACATCTGAACTAATATGGTAAACACTGTGACCTACCATCATGCAACTTGTTGTGCTGATGCATCTTAATGAGGCTTTCAGCTAGACTGACTAGTGCTGCCCCCTGGCTTACTGCTTTGTTGCACTCAAGGGACAGATAAAGACAAATCAGCCACAGTAGAAATTCCCCTGTGTGACGTCACTATGACAAAAATAAAAACATCTTTTCTGTTAGAAAAAACTAATGAGCATAAGTTTTTTCTAACAAGTTTATGTATATAAATAAAACGCAATATTTTTTTTACTATCATTAATTATTTGAAAAAAAGATTGGAATTTCCGGTGTAAACAAACGTGCGAATTCGAGTATTTTCCCAACCGTTATGTTCTAAACATAGATTGACCGCTTACTTACAGCTAATCAAAACCGTCATGATTTTAGTCTTTCTCTGTCTCTATATCCACAAGATTCAGTCTAGCTTTCAACATCATACTCAAAATAGATCAGTTTTACCTACATTTCATGCTTCAGTGAATGTGGTTCAGTTTTGCATTCAGTCTTAACTGTATGACTTACCATCATGGCATTCTGATGCATCTTAGTGAGTCTGCAAGCATCCCACCAAATTAGGTCAGTTTACCCAACATTTGATGACCTTATTGGCTCTGGTTCAGACCTATGTCCAACCTCATATCTCAGATAAATGTGCCTTTCTATCATGTATCTTTGTGTGCTGATGCATTTTTGTGCAGTCTGTCAGCATCTTCCCGTAAAAAGGTCAGTTTGACCTACATTTTATACTTCATTGACTCAAGATTCAGTTTTACATCAAACCTATACTAAGTAAAGTTATGATCACCTGAATATGGCGACACAAACTTTTTATAGAATTTATTAAAGGAGTAGACAATCCTCATTTTCCTGTCAGACCATAAAAATTTGATCACTGATCCAGTGGTACAGTGGTATAAGTCATTTCATCAGTACTTTACTGTTACAGACAATTTAAATTATTATTAATCCAGTGATAAATAGTGTCTTTCACACATTATAATGTAAAAAGCTTACTAAAAATAAACTGGAAATAAATATGAAAAATTATTCCTTGAACAGACAGGACCAAAATTTCCTGATGTGATGAACAAACATACAGACCTTGCTTAGTATACCAATGTAATGGAAGACATGCATATTTTTTATTTTGGCTCCTGTAAAAAATTGTAAGGGTCATCAGATTAGATCAGATTAGATAAAATTTGGTATTTTTTTTTCTTCAGACAGGAAATCTAGTCCGACTGTCCCAACAAGAATTAATGGACTGTTCCTGGGGAGAAGGTAACAACGCCTGTGATGGAGGCGAGGATTTTAGAGCTTATCAATATATCATGAAAAATGGAGGTTTGACAACTGAAGATCAGTACGGACCTTATTTGGCACAGGTAAAAGATTTATTCAAATTTTCCATGCAGTTAACATTGTACAGTATGTGAAAATGATAAAATAATTACAATGTACTATTTTAAAATGTGGTCTCACACAATGATGCTATTTTGGTATTAAAATAGTTTAAGGGTGACATTCCAGTCTGTGATTATTGCTATCTGAGACAGATAGAATGACTAAGCAAGCACATTAACAAAAACATGTATACACAGATTATATATAGAATCTAACACCACCAAAAGAGCAAGACCAGAAAATCTCGGACACTAGCAGGAAAGATTTCTGTTCTGATATGGCTTGCCAGATCAGAGTATGAAAACAAATCTTACCAAAGGTAGTCTGAGATTTATTATACTTCTGGTGGTGCTTTGATTATCTTTCTCTTACTTCATTTTGTATAAAACTCAAAACACTTGGTTACAGCCTTGTTTCCATAATACAACCTCATACAAACAGTTATGCTTAAAAGAAATTAGAGTTTTTTCACTATTTGAATGTCACATTGAAATTGAATTTTGGAGTAACATAAAAGGGGTCAAAGTAGGCAAATAAAGTAAATTTCCCATAATTTGGAAAATTTTATTTTTCATCTGATTTTCATGGGATTCTTATGTTCCCTCTTTAGGGAGATGGAGGCATTGGATTTTACCTGTCTGTATGTACACCTGCTTTCGTCAAAGATTTCTTGGCTTGTGTTTGATATTTGGTCTGAAGCATTATCGGGGCAAGTTGTACCTTGTCCCCCTTTCATTTCCACCATATGTCTACTTCCTTTTTGTAAGGGCAGGGACAACTGTGTCCCATGGACATATTTTCTCTATTTTTTCAAATGATTCCATATGAAAAATGCAACAAAGATTTTTATATGAAAGAGGTAAAAGGGTTAAAAAGGCAGTTTTGCAGGAGATAAGACCTTTTTAATTTTCATCCAATTTTGATGGTGTTGTTTTCATTAAATACATCTCGAAGAGTTTTCAGAAGTATTTCGACAGATTTTCTCTAACTCTTACCATTTTTGAGTTAAAAGGGGTCAAAGTGGGCAAAATTTCAATTAAGCATAATGTGGAAGACTTGTATTTTATCCAATTTTACTGAGTTATTTTTCCAAATTAAATTCCTATGAAAATATGGTGAACTGATCTTATCATATAACTGTGTTCAACATTTTACTGTATTAAGGGCATTTCTGTGTTCAGCACATTACTGTGTCCAGCAAAATAATGTGTCACCCTTGCCCTATGTTCATCCATGTTCAACTTCATATGTCAACATGCTTAGGTCATATTTTGCTGCACTTGCCAAGCACCCTAGTCAATATAAGAAATTTTGTAACACATATATATATTTATCAAGTTTTATTACAGGATGGTCAGTGTAGAAAAGATAAAATTACGCCAGTTGTACAGCTAAAGAACTATGTTAACATTACAAGTTTTGACCAGCAAGCATTGAAGTTTGCCATCGCCCACCAGGGACCTATCTCAGTTGCCATAGATGCCTCACACTTATCCTTGTCATTCTATGCTAATGGTGTTTATTATGAACCTAAATGTGGTATGTTTATAGTTTTAACATTTCTTTTAACTGGATTTTACAAGAACAGTCTTATAATATATGGCAGGTCACTCTATAATGACAGCATTTTAAATTTCCTAGCAGAAGCCATTCAAGTGAAGGGTATTTGCTAAAAAATGACCAAATTTTTTTATCCCAGATTCATTATCTTTTTCAACTCCCTTAGACAAATTTGACCATACTTCGATCCAGGATGTTGTGTATAAGCCACCCTGATTTAAACAGCTTTGTTAAGGTTTACCCGATTTTACTAGTATGCTCTCTTTAAGCCACCCATAGTTAGGCTGCATTGTTTGAGCCACCTTATTTTAGGCACTTATGTTAAAGCCACACATATTTAGGTAACCACCAGGTTTTAGCTGCTCTGTTAAATCCTGGTTTGTTGATCTCTTTTTCAGACATTCTATTTATTTTTAGGCTTTTACTACTATAAAAATGTTTTACTAGAGTCCATTTCAGTTCCTTTAAATAATGGATTTTGCTGTCAAACAACTTTATTTGACAGCCAAATTTGTTCACTTTTGGTAACAAGATAGATAATAATGATACTTGGCTTACTTAAAGAAAGACTATGGAATTGTATTTGATTCAGAGCATCAAATGGATTAGTATTTGATTCAGAGCATCTATGGAAGGGCCTGTATAATGATTTCTCATTTTGTCTTTAGACGATGAGAGCATCAAGTTTTACCCTTTGTACCTCTGTCCACACACGCATGTCCAGTAAGTTTTTGTCCAAAATTCTTGGCTTTTGTATGTTGAATTGATTAGATATTTGAACAAGCATTTTCATGGTGAGTTGTAACATGTCACCCCTTTTCAGGTCTGTCATTTGTCTACTTCCTGTTTGCCAACACTTTGATTAAATTGTCTGTACTTCAGTACTGAAAAATTTGTGTCAAAGATTTGTTGGCTTGTGCATGTTGGATTAATTTGATATTTGGTGTGACGCATCATCAGGGTGAGTTGTGCCATGTCTCCCCTTTTCAGGTCCAACATTTCTCTACTTCCTGTTTGCTGTCCCTTTAATTGGATTATCTGTACATTGGTACTGTAAAGTTTTGGTCCATAATTTCTTGCCTTTTGCATGTTGGGTTGATTTGATATTTGGTCTGAAGCATTATCAAGGTGAGTCATACCCTGTCTTCTCTTTTCATGTCCATCATTTACATGTATCTACTTCCTGTTTGCATGTCCATAATTCCAGTTAAATATTCATAAGATTTCTTGCTATGTGTTGTTTGAAGAGTTGAAAGCATTCTGATGGTGAGTTTTACCGTGTCTTCTGTTTTTATGTCCATTATATATCTTCTTCCTGTTTGTCAAAGCAAAGATTCAATCTCTGTTTTCTGTCGGAGGAGCTATGTCCCCTGGACATATTTTCTTTGTTTCATCTGATTTAAAACAGTAAAATGTTCCGCAGTTTACACCTGTTATTAATCTTAACCTACACAGAGCTCCAGATAAGTTGCGAATTTGTGTGATTATGCAGTAAAAATTATTGAAAACCCATATTAAGGAAGACACAAATGTTTGCTTAAGCAATGTGTATTCAACTGTATTCGCTGTACTCAGATGCATTAAATATAACATTTCAAAAAATGATGGGTTCTCAAATTGAATTGTACATTTTAAGTGGTACAGTTAGAGAAATTTTTGGTATTACGGAAAGTAGCCCAAATAGAATTAATACATAATATCCTTACGATCTGTAACATGTTTAATGGATGCACAATTACTACAGAATGCAAACCAACATATTTGAAAAACCCAATTCAACTTCGATCTGTGGGGTTGACATAAAACAGTGACTCATATCATTTGCTTAATTACCCATTTAAGAACAAAACTGAAAACAAAAAAAAATCATGAATTCTTATCTTGAGCACTGTCTACACATAAATATTAATGATTAATTTTCAGGAAACAAACCTGATGACTTGGACCATGCTGTTTTAGCAGTAGGATATGGTGTAATGAATGGAGAACCTTATTGGCTGATAAAGAATTCCTGGTCAACATACTGGGGTATGGATGGCTATGTTCTGATGTCACAGAAGGACAATAATTGTGGAGTAGCCACTGATGCCACATATGTCCTTGTATAAACAATCTGCCATTAATAATGTTGTAATCAAATAATCTGTGATAAAACATGTGTACCTTTCTGAGCTCAACTTTGTAATGTTACATCAAACAGACACATGGCCAAAAAATAGTAGTTCTCTTCTCAGCCTCAAGATCAACTCTAAATTTTCATAACCACCTAAACATATTAAATTGACAGTTTAATGACACTGTACTGTATTTTTCTCAAAATTTGAATAATTTTACACTAACCTAGCCAATTTTTCTTCAATTTGACAGAATATGTATAATTTTTTTAACCTGAGTTATTTAATTTTGATTTTCACATTGTTGAATAAGAAGAGACTGACAATTATTTTGTTAAAAATTTTTTTAATGTATGTATAATGCTAATGAAAAAATATTTTCAGTTACATTCAACTAACAGCCAACATTGGATATTTGGCTTATTTCAGTTTATAATTCTTAATTTTTGCTAAATTGATTTCATGGTCAATAATAAAAGCAATGAATTCACAAGCATTTATAATATGTATTTTTTTTACAGTAGTGTGTTGATGTTTATAGAGATGTTGTAATCATAATTATAGATGAAAAATTGGATGCTTATGTTAGCATTTCTTATATTTTGTATACAAGTTTATATTTTGATGGAAGCTAGTGCTAAAATTTATTTTGGTTGGTTGAATATGCAAGCAGGATGTATTTATGCAGTATAACAAATAAAAGTATATTTGCTTGCTTTCTCTCACATTACGAAATTGTTTGCTTTTGAATGCATTGAGGTTATAAATGAGTTAACTGTGTTGTTAAATTTTGTACCTGGAATGTAGATAGTAGAATGTAGATTTAACCAAAACATTCCCTTTTACATCTCATACATGCTTGATTAAATACTCATCACATTTATATGTTATATTTCTAAACTAAGACCAATCCAAATTTATTCCTAGTTCTTTGGATTTTTTGTATTAAAATAGGCGTGAGTGAGCAAAATTTTTGTTTTAATTTTTTTATTGAAATGGCAAAATATTGGAGCCCAAGCTAAAAAGTGGTTTCAAAAACAACAATTTAATATTTTTTCCTTCATTTTTGTATTTGTGAGCAAATTTTTAATTTTTTTATCTACGAATAACCGTGAAAATTTCTAAAATGTAAGATAAAAATGGAGCAAGATTTTTTGAAATTTTGAATCCATAATATTAGAAGCGAGCGAATCTGAAGAACTATTAATTAATTTGGAGTGGCCCAAGATGAATAGTTTTTTATTGAAGAAATAAAATAATAATGAATAATTTAATTTTGTTTTTTGTGAATTTATTATGTCTTTCAGTGGTTTTAGTTTTATTGCCTAATGTGGCCTGATTAAACAAAATGCCAGATAAGTCCTAAGAAAAACTGCCTTTTAAAAAGACAAACTGCATTAGATTGGTTTTGGTAAATGAAATGTCACTAGTAGACAAAATGCTCAGAAGTGTCTTCTTCAACAGATTTTAATCAAATGTCTCTTTAATTGACAAAATACCAACATGTGTCTTCATTAGACTAGATGCCAACATATGTCATTAGCAGACTAATTGCCTAGATGTGTCTTTAGTAGGCAAAATCCCAACTACACAAATCCAAAAGTAATGATAAAAAGTCGTGCTACATGTACTAATTGAATTAAGTAAAGGTATTTGCATACTTTTACATTTTTTTCAAACATATTATATATATATAATAAAAGTCTCTATATAGTCTATAACACAAAAACTTTAACACATTTTTCCAAACATTTGGGCCTTACGGCCTTCCTCAATGGAAATTTATTGCACAGTGTTGAGTAAACAATTTTGATACTGTTACAGTTATCAATTGTTGCCATGATGTTATTTTAGCGCAAAATTATAATGGATGGACTAGGGTCTTTCGTAATGCCTGTTTAGGCCATATGGTTCCAAAGTTTTAAGATTTTTCATCCAGAAAACCTCTTTCACCTTCCTGTATGTGTCATTTCCGTAGACCTTCTCAGTTCCTATTACTTTTTGCTAAAAAAGACTCCTAGCTAAGTCTTACCACTCAGTCATTCAGAGTTGCTGAACCTGAGCTTGATTTCCTAAAGGTAGTCTCCATTAAATTGTTATGTAGTAAGTTGAAAGATATAGATAAAGATATAGGCATATAGATTTTTTACAGATCATGCCAAATACTTGTCTGATCCTCGACTTTTCTTTTCAGCTGGCGCATGTGTTCTACACATCCAGAGAGTTCCTTCCTCCAAATGTGTCCGTATTCTTTTCTGTTTTGTGTAGTTCATCATCCTTCTTGCCAGCTCAAAGTTTGCAGTAAAATGGTACCTAATTGCTTGATGGTTTCAGAAAAAACATCATGCTGCCTTTATTTAATTAGTTGAAACTTTCTCCTTCCTCTAGATTGTTCTCAACAGTTGCCATGACTTGTGCAGCAGTCTTTGACATTTTATGAAGCCTGTTTTGGATACAACTTAGTCCAGGTGAAGACCATGCTCTCGCCCTTTTTACAGCATTCTGAATTTTCGTCCAGCCTAGTTACTTTTCATTCGGTGCCTCGGCTGGTAGTACTTTCCTTTCACATTATTCAGATGGTACTCCTTTCTGAGTCTGTGTAGGCGTGATCACTGAAGCGTTAAAATGTTTTCTAGAATATTCTTGGAAACATTAGTTTCCTCCCAAATTCTTTCTTTAATTGCCACGTTGTTTACTCTAGGAGGCTTTATCAATGGCTGTTCCAGCGATAATCATGACAGATATCATATTTCTATATTGGTATTTGCCTGTGGCTATTTTAGCTTTCCCCTTCTGATTTTAGAAACGGGGAACACTGGGTTTTCTTGTTAACAATATTTTATCTTCTTAATGGCTTCCTACTTCCATTTGTTTGGATGAGTACTTCTATTACTATTTTTGGATCCCGGATTTCCTATGTTTTGTTTCTAATGCTACTGATAAGTCTTTGAAATTTGTATATAGCATTTAAAAATTCACCATATTTATTCAATATGTTGGAAAGCACCTGGTCGATGCCTCTGCTGGTGGACCTGAGGTCTCGTTATACAGTTCCGGGTCAAATGGGCATGCCGTTATACAGTTCCGGGTCAAATGGGCATAGTTCCTAAAAAAAGGCCTGCATGAAAAAAAGTATATATGCGCAGTGATAGATATTGCATCATACAAGTAAAAATAACATGTTTAGCCTTAAATGAAAGCTGGGAAGGTTTATTTCACAGAAATGACAACCATTTATTTCCTGTGAGTATGAATATAAGGTTATAAAGTAAGTGATGTGGTCTGGGAAATTCCCTTTTCCAAAAATGTATGGGTATAAACATATTTTTTTATTCAAGCAAATTTTGCAAAAAATTTCAACGATCATCGTTCCATTTCTGCATTAGATTAAAAATCTATGGAACAAATGCTTCGCAATGATATATAACATGTGCAGAACTTTACACCTATATGTTCAGACCAAAACTCTGAAAAATGGCCAAAATGCTGAAATTTACATAGGATTGCATTATGACGTCAAAACTGTAGAACGATACCTGACGTCCAAGAGGGTATTCACCAGACCAGTTGTCATTTGTTTAAATTCTAAAGCACTGAAAATATGGTAAGATTCCAAAAAGTATTGTACTAAGTAGTTGTTACTGCCGTCAGATTTGGCTTCCCATTTCGATTTGTTTGGATTTGAGTACTTTTTTGCTATGTTTGGATCTCGGACTTCCTGTTTTGGATCTTATGCTACTGATGAGAAGTTTCACCATGAAATTTTCATTTAGCATATAAAAATTCACCATATTTATTCAACATTGTGAACACTGAATTTTAGCTTTCTAAGACGTCTGCCAACACCCCAGCACTCGATCGTGTCTCTTTAAAGTTGTTATGCCACCTTTCTGGTGTCAATGCTGCTGATGAGAGATTACTCTTTTAATAACTTTACTAAGATTCACAATAGTGGGACAGCATTGGTTATCATGTATTTTTCATTTGTTAACTTGTGTCATCCTGAATATGGCTGAAATATTGCCCTCTGGACGTTAAGCAAAAATCAATAAGGTCTCAGTCAGTCTGGTGATCAATTGATCTGGATGTAGAGAACTTTGACCACGTGAACCAAGAATCATTGGGTTCATTCTTTCCTCTGACGTAAAAGTTTGGTCCAGATTGATAATTTGTTGCACAAGATACCACAACATATAATTTTTTTTTCTTCACATCAACTAATCAACATATATTTAAACCAGAGGCTCCACGGAGCCTGTAATCGCTCACCTGACAAACTTGGAATTTTTTTTGTTACACTGTCTGCATGTTTGCAATTTCATATGATTGCAAAGGACTAACTGATTAACATGAACCAACCAG
>JARWCS010322041.1:0-12760 GCA_034783895.1 Geukensia demissa | reverse complement strand
TTTGGTTTGTTTTAAATTTGTCTTGTCTCTTTGGACTATGCACTTTTGATCTCTCGCATGGGTATTCTACACTGGACCTTTGAAAATGACAAAATGCTTGAATCGTTAATTGAAAAAAATGTTACGTTTGGTGGGTTTATTCTAACAAACTATTGGCAAATTAGAACCAACAGTTATCCTTTTCTCAACAATTATTTCTTTATTCGAATGAATCTCTGTATGCCTATAAATTGAGAAATATACTTGGTACACGCAGGTGCCGCTAAATTTTGCTTCACATAAACGGAAAGTTCAAATTGAGAAAATCAAAGTAGTTTATCTTGCCATCAAGCATCGTCTTCAATCCACCAGTCGATACGAGGCAGAAGGTTCCTTGATTTGAAGTTAAATGGGAGGATGAGATAAAATAGTCACCAAGTTTAGCACTGTTTAGTGTCAGTAAATTCTCTTTTTATAGGAACATGAAGCAAAATGATTGTGCAAATTAAATGTAATTTCTGTACAACACGCTGTAATAAGTCTGCAAAATGCCTCTAAAATAATGTTTGTTTGAATAAAAATTAGGTTTTACCAATATTCGTAATATTCGTAGCTGCATTTTGTAATACAAATGCTGATTTAATTTAATTAAATCGCTGTTAGATTGAAACGTTGATGTAAACGGTCAAGCAGGGAATGTTTTATTGATCTTAGTTTCAAACTGATTTTACAACGGTTAAAGAATAGCCACATCTAGAGTAGCCTATGTCAGAGTAACTCTGAAGCCATGTTGATTAAAAAGCCAATAATTAGTTAAAAGGAAGATTTTTTAAGACTTTTTGGCAGACTTATAGCAATTTATTTTTATTATAGGAGGCTGGCAAATGATATTGGCGATATACTAACGATTTAACGATTTCTGCCTCTCTTTTAGCATCTCTTCGAATTCTTTTTATAGACCTATTATAAAAGTATAAAAAAGGCACGTGTGTATGTGTGCCGATATGCTATGCAGGAAAAATGTCATATTACATAAGGTTCCGTGACTTGGTCTTCAACTTAGATATCAATGTCAATTACTGCAGGACCTATTAGGAAACTCAATTACAGGATGTACAATTAAGACAGGAAACTCCATTAATGCATTAGTGCCTCCTTTCTCTGTATTAATACATGGTATAACGTCTAAAGTAGTAAGATGTAAAGATGAAAAAATACCAATATACAATTGAAGGAAACTATCTCCGGTGCTTTGTTTATTTTAAACAAAATTGCAAACTTTCAGTAAAAAATCTTCTACAAGAGGAATGTGCGTATTCACCATCAACATAGCAAAAGTCTATTTCGCTATTTATATTGCGGCTACTATTATTAAATAGGCAACACTTTACCAGTTTCAATCATCTAATGTCGCATCAGGTGCTGTGGTGTTCGTGTTTAGGATATTCGTCTTTAGCTGTGTGTTTTTTGTTTACTGCTCTTTCTTCTATATTTTGTCGTATCTTCGATTTGCAATATATATCACCATTTAGTTACTCTAACGACGGAAGTACAGCGGCAAATATTATTGTTAGTGATAATACAGCGACAAACGTTCTTGTTAGTGGTCAAACAGCGGTAAACATTCTTGTTAGATGTCATACAGCGGCAAACATTCTTGTTAGATGTCATACAGCGGAAAACATTCTTGTTAGATGTCATTCAGTGGCAAATATTTTTGTTAGTGGTCATACAGCGGCAAACATTATTGGTCCTGGGCATACAGCGGCAAACATTCTTGATAGTGGTCGTACAGGGGCTACCCATTTGAATGTCATATTTATAAATAACCGTCATCACAGACATTGTTCTTTTGAATATATTTCCAATACCAGCAAAAACATCGTTGCAGCAAATATTTTCATATCAAACATAACGCAAATGTTAAGGGGCTAACGCTTCCAACCATTCTTGCCTGTTTTGGAATGTACAGAACAATACAAGCAAAAAATATTTGACTTTTGACGGATTTAAATAATGAAATCAGAGCCTCCCCACCTTACAAAATATTTTAATTGATTGATTAAGTGAATTAAACATGTTAAAATATTGCATGCAAACATACAATACAGGAGTAAGGGCAAGAACCATTTCCTATGTAGACTTTTGAAAAAATATCAAATAAAACATTATTTATTTGAAATAAAATTTTAGTAATGCAGTAAACATGCATAATGAAGTATGTTGCATCAAGGAAAAAAATCATTCTCTACAATTTCTTAATGGCATACTTGTTTGTTTTTTTTCAAACAAAAGCTTTGTCTAGTCAAAATGGGAAGTTTTAAGTATAGTTGTCACTTGAAGGTCAAATATTCTGGTTCATTGTGCATGACGTCATTTTCCTTTTTGGTAACTGAAGAATGTCGACTAAGGTCGCCATTTTGTCTACGTTTGAACCTTCAGGAATTTACCGTTATAATACTAGAAACAATGCCCGTCGCTGTTCAAGTGATCTAGTCGTTTTCGAGACCAATTGCCGATGTTTTGAGGCGGGAACTACAGCTTAGCTTTGGTCAAATGATTCCAAATGTTGTCCTATGATTGTGTGAATATCTTTTTTCCAAGTTCAACTATACTGAACAGATTGTTTTAGTATTTTATGACTTTATGTTTGCGAAATGTTCCAGTATATGAACAATGCTTATTTTAAATGGATTTTTTTGACGATTTATTTAGGAAGCAAGCTTTTTTTGGCAGTTTGTTACATTTCTTTTATTATGTCAAAATCAAAACTCTCAACCAATGTCTTAAAATTGACACAAATTTCAAATTTTAGATGATAATAATAAAACATCAGGTATTTAGCTTCTTTCTTGAATATGCCTAAATTGATGTTTCAAATCTGGTTTAAAAATGAAATTTTGAACATTTGAGCCTTAAGATGCGGAAATCATGAAACTTGAAAAAGTAAAAAATGCGCCAAAAATTGGCAGCAAGTTGCATTTAATCGGGCTTAATTTTGATATTACGGAAAAACAATGACACTGTTTTGTTTTGATGGGCACTTGGTATAGATTTGGATTGTCTGTCTAAAGCTGTTACAGAGAAAGAAACAAATCTTTTATAAGAAAAGATGGTATGTCTGAAGATACATTCTAATCGATATTTACTAAAATACTTATTTATTGTTATTGACGATTTGTCCAATATATTAGGTTGATTATCTTGTTTTAAGAATATCTTTATATTTTGATTTTTGGGGGCTTTTTTACAGCTTCCGTAATGGTATGGACTCCGTTTCATCATTGAAGGCCGTTATGGCCTTTAGAGGTTTAATTTCTACTTTCATGTAGTGGATGGCTGTCTCTTGGACAATCATGCTACATCTCCTGATATAATATTGTTGATGTTAATCTAATACCAATTCTGAAACATTGGAACCTGATATAAAACAGATGTTCTTTCTATATAGAAATGAAGGAACATTTTGGGCCAGTGTTGTTTTAAGCGCGAAACAAAAATAAAAATGACAATCTTATAAGATGAGTTGAAGCCGATGTTACAAAATGTTAGTCCCCTACAGTCATGTTGTCAGATTTATCCGACATGAAATAAAATATTTGAGAATGAAAAAATATGGGGTAAGTGTCATAGAGACTCCAAAATCAAGAAAAAAGAGTAATTTACAAATCGAGAGGTCTCAACAAAGCCTTCAACAAGGGTGGAATCCCGCTCCCTGTGGAAAGCTCTAAATCGCCCCAAATAAAAAAATCGTGTATGCGTAAAATAATACTTTTCTTTTATCAAAAACGTACGTGTAACAAAGAAATTAAACACAAAGACAAACCTATGACCACAATTCCTATTTTACAGTAATTTGAAATTACGGTGGGTTTATTGTATACATGTACAGTAGATGTTCCAGTCGCTTGGGCTTGCTTTTTTATTATTTTTGTTTTGATATAAGTAATTCTTTTATTATTTTTATATCTAGGTCTATCAATGTTGATGATGAGAGGTTTTTCCTTGAAACAAATGTACAATATGATAATTTTACAGCATCGCATAAACATTAAACATTTATTTTTAACAATAGGGAAGCCGGTTGTAATATAATTTTGTAGAAATCTGATATGAAACGACATTGAAATCGCCAATCAACTCAACTAGTTAAAATATAAGTAAAATTCTATCTGTTAATCTTATTGAAGTATTTTCATGAAAGAATGACTTCTAGTTTATCTGCATTTATTTATTTAAATATTTGATGTTAAAGGTTACATTGGTATAACATATTTATGAGGTTAACTAAAACTAAAAAAAAAACTTGTTTGTAAAATCAGTACTACAAATATCACCATGGTCACATACATTTGTAAAAGCCATTATGCTCAGTTTGAAATATGATATCTCATTTTAAAATTACAAACCACTTCCGCCTGATTCTATATTTGAGCATTTGCTATTTGTATCCAATACACGTAAACATAATCAACTAATTGTAATTGACAAGCTGCCAGTTCTGCACTTTACTTCGGTGCACTTAAACAAGATAGACCAAAGTATGCACAAGGGCAATTCAAAAATATTTTTTAGCCTATTTGATATTTACCATAGAATACACTACTGGTACCCTATTTTAATAAACCATCATACTGAAATCAAGAACGATGCAGAAGGGATAAACAAACTTGCCAAATGTCTAAAATATATAATACGGAATTTGAAGAAAGGATTCGTTATTTGTTTAACATAAGTGATCAGTACAAGTGATTTAAAAAATAAATTAGATTAAGTTACATTTGTAGAAACCTTTACTGAAATACATTAATAAATTTGACTAATTCTGAAAACGTTTCTGTACAGTTGGTATTTGTCACAAATAGGCTAGTCATTATACAATATTCTCAGTTGGAAATCTGATTTTTAATCTTAAAATTGCAAAAAAACTTCCGGCTGATTTTATATTTAATCATTTCTAATTTTTTATCTATGTTTGCAAACATCATCAACTGAAAATTCAAATACTGCAAACTGCCAGTTCATTACATCAAAGTTTTTTTTTACAGAAATAACAATACTTCTCGGTGATTTTATATTGAAAAATTAGAGTATGCACATAGGAAATTCAATATTATTTCGTCTTTCAAATAAGCAGGCAAACACGCTAAAATGCAGGGCGATGCAATCAGGTGACATACACAACGACCATAGAAATACATGGAAATTATGTATGACATTTTAAGGCAGGACTCACCGCCTCAGTGTTGTAAAGGTTAGCGTGCTCGCCTAGGTGTGAAATGTCGTGGGTTTAATCCCCGGCTAGGTCAAACCAAAGACATTAAAATTGGTATTTGTTGCTCCTCCACTAAGCACGCAGCATTTTAGAGTAAGAGCAAAGACTGGTCGGTCCAGAGTCAGAATAATGTGTCTGAGTAAAGTGGCATGTCTTCCTGCAGACTTTAGATTACGTGAGCTTGCAGGTTAACAATTCGGCTCAGCGTGTCGGTCTAGTCCAACAATACCATATAAGTTCTAAATCGCATGTTTAAGTATACGGTACTAGAATGGAGCGCAAGTGTTTCGGAGATATACAACATGCAGAATGTCCATTTTTGCAGATTAAGAACCCATGATAATCACTAAGTTCTGTAAGTAAAGTAAAAAATATAATTTCACTCACCATAACACGAAACCTCCCGCTTCAAACAACGCGAAAACTATGCATAACTAACACCCAAATTGTTCCGTTGGACACAGTGCTACTTCTAAATGTGCATGAAATATTTGCCACTGGACATTAAGCAACATTAAATCCAATAGAGACACAGAGAACATACCATAAGAAAATGTAACTTTTGGGATAATACTGGCTGATGACGTAATATGAAAAATCGCATATGATTTTCTGTTTTCTTGTAGATATTAATATATAAAATTTAAGACTTTTTATAGTGTTTTGATAGTTTTTTATTTTGTAAAGATGTAGAGGCATTTGCAAACTATTTTATTTTCATTCTATATAATTTAATATACGTTTGGAATTAAATACATTCAGTCTACAACGATTGGCCAAACTACAGAATAAATGAATAGTGCGCGCAGTGCACATGTGATTCATAAGAGTTGTTTAGCCAAGAGAGGTAAAATGAGGGTTTTCAAATTCCCATTGAAAGTAAAATGTTTGAAACATTGATTGATGAAAAAACTGTTTTATTTGTATACGCTCTCGATTGTGTATCAACATCATTGTAGACGACGTCTATTGTTAGGTTACTGCCTAAAGTGAAATATTTTATATAGTTTATTTCAGGAGTGAAAAATTGATGTTCATTTTTCCGGGGGACTAAGTTATTAACTGCATAAACATGTTTAACCCTTCCGCATACTTGATGTGACTGTCCCAAGCCAGGATTTCTAGTGGATGTTATTTTTTCTGTTTAAATTTTACTTGTTTTACACTGCATCCTTATTTTACCGATTATTGTTACATTTGAAAATCATCATATGTTATGTTTGGAGCCATTTAGACGAAAGCTTGCCTCAAAGTGTTGATATTTGTGCTTTACTGAAGACTTTAATGCAACACATTTATGTTTTTTAAACGTTTTTGATGGATGTCTCATAGACAATTACACCACATCTCCTTTTTATACATCAATATAACGAATGCAGATATGATTTTGTAGTTTAAAAATTTATACACAACATTTCGTTAAAGACTAACACTTGCTGGTTTTAAAATATCTGTAGCATTCTTCTACTTAGAAATGAGAAGACATTAGTCTTTTATTAGTTCCAAGGCTTAGTATCAATATTCTTCAGTAATTCGAAACAAACATTTTTGTTGGTACAGATATTAATAAACTGAAAGCATCAATACAAAAATATTAATACATTTGGTATTGCACTCATCTTGCCCTTCGTCAAGTTTATTGACAACACCGTATTAAATCGTCAGACATACTGTGATTGATGACATCTTTCTGTTGATAGACTTGATGTTTTATCAGTAGGAATCACACCCTGAGCTTGCTTTCAGTAACTCCGAGTACTTATTAGAGATTTATCTTCTTTTTTGCATGTATTGTTGTTAAGTATATTTATTGTAATAAAGGTAGTACTTTCTAGTCGGATTGGGTGACTTTCTTTTTGATTTTTATAGTTCGTCTTTTGTTTTCTATCAATATTTCCTTTGACCACTCGTTGGGGGAGGATTGGGTATCCAATAAACTAGTTTAACCCCACCACATGTCTGCGAAAATTGAGTATTTTTACCGAAAATGTTCAATTCTTGTCAAAATAGTCCAATACACCCTTTCATTTTGTCGAAATGACGAAAAGTATACAAGAAAAAGTAATGAATTATTAAGAGACGATAATTAAACAGCATTTTCACAACAACTTATTATTATGTCACCAAATCTAAAATTTGGGCCAAATATGGGGCTTAACGTACCTACTCCTTTGGTCATAGGTTTGTCTTTGTGTTTATTGTTCTCTTTCATGTACATTTTGATTCAGGTCAGAGTGGTATTATTTTACGCATACACGATTTTTATTTGGGGCGATTAAGAAATTTCACAAGGAGTGGTATTCCACCCTTGTTGAAGGCCTTGTGGAGACCTCTAGATTCCTTTGTTTTCTTGTGGTGGAGTGCAGTCTCTCTGATATTTACCCCATATCTTTTAATTTTAATATTTGCCTTCGTACAAAATGTCGAAACTATATACTGTATAGGCTTGTTTGCTTTAAAATTCTAAAATAATATATTGATAGACTTCTGATTAAATTCTATGATTCGTACCGTATAATTTAAATTTTGCACTCAAATATTTTATCTGAATGTCAGTGTCTAAGCTGATATATATTATGCGACCCTTACTTCTGTGTCTAGCAGACCAACGCGAAAAATTGCTTTAATGACAGGTTACTCTCAGCAACAGTAATTTAAAGTCATGTAGTTTAAAATGTTTTACCATAAATACTTTAATATCTTCCGGTTCTGTCTGCAGAAACCGAATGATTTCTTGTATAATGTGACTGTCGCTGTAATGTGGAATGTGTTACTTATCCGAGCAAGTGATTATCAATTGCCGAAGGTGACTTTTGACGTAAAAAAATGTATTTCAATGGTTGCAAAATCAGTTGATTTTTATCTTTATTTTTGTTAAAAGAAATTTCACTACAAGTAGATATATTGTTTCGGTGTCATTTCAAAACCTTTCGATTTTCATTTAAGAAAATGATATAATTAGATTTACATGGCAGATCAAGCCAATCTCTCTTTGCTGTCGTCAAAAGAAAAATGATAACGGATAAGAATCGACAAGAATTTTAATGATTAACTGTAAAACCGCAAGCATTGAGAATACCATTGTTGCAGAACAAAAATGTTGTTGACAATTTGCGATTCCATAACAATTTTTGACATTTGTAAAATTGTTACATTAGCATTGTCTCATATTTAAATGGGGGCCTGGGTGGCCTAGTGGTCGAGGTAGTTGATTTAAATGGGGGCCTGGGTGGCCTAGTGGTCGAGGTAGTTGATTTAAACTTACCTATACAGATCACTGTAGCCTATCAGCTACACAGCATGAGTTCGAGCCTGGGTTTGTGCCATACAAAAACGGATTTTGTTTAACTCGTATCGCACGTGATAAGGTTTGTCAGTTATCTGCCCAAGGTAGGTGGTTTTCTTCGGGTACACCGGCTTCCTCCCTTTACCAGTAAAACTGACCGCCGCGATATGAACTATTGTTGAAAGTGGCGTTAAACCACAATCAAACAAACATATTTAAATGCTGCGGCAATTTACAACTGGATCTTTGTCCATGGTTGAGGGCTTATGGTACCATGCATGATGTTGGCTTGATTTACTTTAGCCTTTTTGGATAGTACTCATAGGCAATCATATTTCATTTCTATACTTAAGGCATTTTATAGACGTGGAAACATAACATTATATCTTACAAGAAAAATCGTAAGAAATGTTTTCAGTTAATCATACACCCTTCCGGGAACCAAGGCAGTAAGATGTTTAATGAAATATCATATTGGAACAGTCTACAGCAAATCATATCGACAGACGATTAGTTACAAATTTTCACAAAAATGTGTTTGGAAATAAAAAGAAAATAGAACTGTTCGATAATTTATTAATGACCTTTTAAAAAGTAATTAATAACAAGAAAGATTGTCTGGGGGAAAAGTGCGAAATTTTCGGATCGCCTGACATATTGGGAGGTCGTTATGTCGAGGGTTTTTCTCTGTCTTATTCAATCTTTGTCTTGTTCCCAAGTTTGTTTAGGTATCTTTTTTTTTTCGCTGATCTTTCTGTTTTCTTATCTAAACATTTAGAAACCTGATTTATTAATCCATGTATAACTTTTAAAAAATCAAACTTCTTACTAAATACATTTATGCAGAATGCAAAAAAGTAACTTATAGAAATTCAATATTGGTAAACATGTATTTTCAAGTATCATGGTAATACAACAACGGGACATGAAATGAAATTCCGTTCTAAATTTTACAATAAATTGTCTTTGAAAATGAAAAGATATGGAGTAAATGTCAGTAGACTGCACTCCAACCACGAGAAAAACTGAGGAATTTACAACTCTAGAGGTCTCCAAAAGGCCTTCAACACACCTTGTGAAAAGCTCTAAATCGCCCCAAATAAAAAATCGTGTATGCGTAAAAAAATATTGCTCTTACCTGAATATTATCAAAAACGTATAAGTAACATAACAATGAACACAAAGGGAAACCTATGACCACAATTTCTGACTTGGGACAGGCACGTGAGGCATATGGTGGGGTTAAACTAGTTAAGTGGGTAACCAGCCCTCTCCCAACGAGTGGTAAAAGAAAAAATCTAACAAAAGCAGTAATCGACGAACTACATGTATGAAAATCACAGAAAGTAACCCCATTCGGCTTGAGGATACCTTAATTTCAATAAATATACATAAATATACATAACTAAAATACATGTAAAAAATAAGACACATCTCTAATGACTGCTGGCAGTTACTGAAATCACGGTGAGATTCCTGATGATTGAACGAATTAAACTTACTTCATGGCACTTGCAGTGATTTCTTGAGCTCGAGCTAGGAAATGTTTGTCAATTGTTCAAAAATGAAATGTCAATATGAAATGCGCAAAAGAACAAATGTCATTAGCATCAAAATGGAACACAGCTTCAGAAAATATATTTTGATATCACTAGTTAGTACATATTTGTTACCCTGTGTGTGTATAACGTGTATAAAATATGCATGAACGTACATGGAAATCAATTATCAACATTTATTTTTCAGCTTAATTAAAGATTACCATTGTAAAAAATTACCAATGTGAATAAATATAGAGTATTTTGTATGCTATATGTACATTTCAAGAAGTAACCTCTCATCAGTAGCATTAGAACCAAAACGTAAGAAGTCCAAGATCCAAACATAGCAAAGAAGCACTTAAATCCAAACAAATCGAAATGGGAAGCTAAATCCGACGGCAGGGAAACTAATAAGTACAATAAGTGCAATACTTTTCGATGCCTTTTCGTATTTTACACGTTTTAGTGCTTTATAATTTATTCAAAGGCAGCAAATTTCAGTAAAACATTGTTTGATAAATTTGATGTCAGACAAGTCTGACAGCTGTGCTGTTAAATACCATCGGGGACTCTCGGTCCACCAGCAGAGGCATCAACCCAGTGATTTCAAAATACAAAATTACCAATGTTGAATAAATATGTACATTTTGAAGAGTAACCTCTCATCGGTAGGATTAGAACGAAAACGTAGGAAGTCTGCTCAGCTTATATTATCTTATTTTTCGTCCATCGACGAGAAATATTCTTGTTTTTTTTTGTCATTGCTGTACTAGTTGCTGTCAACGGTAACAGTTACATATATCCTCGTATTCTATATACTGCTTCAGACAATTGTAGAAAAGGAAACGTGCAGATAAAAGATTGCTTTGAAAGGGGATTTTATGCGACACACAAAGTTACGCTATAGGTTAAATAATGCCAGTCTTTCGATCATGTCTTTTGACCTATTTCCTCCAGTGTTTAAAAAAAACAAACAAAAAAGGATAAAAAAGTATGACGGATATCTTATAGTAACATCGAAAACAGTGACCCGGACAATGTGTATGTGAATTAAGGTAGGCGAATTAAATTGCAACCTACAATCATATTCTCGCATATTTTTAAAGTTTTTGCATAGAAATGTATTGAATAGTTTTTATTTTGATCTATGGGGATGGAAATTATTTATCTCAATTGCTATTGCATAATTGTGTTCGATTTATAATGACAAAATTCCCCGTTGTTTCAATTGATTTGGTTAAATGTCAACTCTAAAAACTGAATGATAATCACGCCAAGTTAGTTTAGATCAAAGTCACTGCATGTGTGATTTCAGTGTTTAAATATATAAAAACAAAATCCTCCTATTTCACCTTTGGTAGTACAAATTCCAATTTATTAACTTTTGTATAAAAATCACTATCATTTTCAGAATTAAGGTTGATTGATTGCTTTACAATTTAAAAATAGAAATATTTTCAAATGGTTTAAACAGAATTTAACAACTTCTTAAAGTAAAATAAAATAAAATAAAAAGGGAAATTGATAGTTCAGTTTGCTTGTATTTAAGTTTAAATCTTCTTACTAGAAATGCTGGTTTTCGATTGATCGATAAGCGTGATATTTTTCACATGTACAAAGATGATCTCAAACTGGTGTTTGCTCCATGGTATATACATGAATTAAAAAAAACATAATGTCGGGATATTTTCGAAAAATACAAATCGAATCTTAATTTCCCTCGTCTTTGACTCAGAAAATATTTGGTCCCTAGACGTATTTTTCGCAAATATGCCTCCTTATCACGATATATCTGTTCGTAACTATTTGACAAAATTAACCAAAATAGTTATTTTTTATCTTATTAAGAGTATTATCATATTTTTACTATACTCCTGATTTATGACTATCTTCAGGTTGCAATGCAGGGTTTGTGAACATTTCAATTATTGAAAAGAGGTAAGCTTCTTCAAGTGATATATTGATAATGAAGTTTAAATTCTACTGTCATTTGGTGGGTGAATGTCTCATGGACAATCATGCCATATCTCCTATTTTTTATATACATTGATAATGATAGTTATTTCCCCCACATTTAGCAGACTGGGGCATTTTCCAGGGCTGGGAATTCATTTTTATGTCAGGTAGTTTACATCGCCAAATTTAGAAATTTACCTGTGCAGCAAACCAATGTCTTCTTCTCTCTTATTAGGAATATAGATTTATATATGGCAGTAATGTTCTTCTATAACTTGACCCACCAAATAAAAATTGCTAACTTTTTTTTCTAATGCATTTCATTCAAGAAAATTTTGTCAGTCAGATCATTTCATTTTCAAAGGGTAAATTAATAATTTTTATTAAGACCTGCACGATAGTTTTGTCTAAGGAAATTTATACCGTTATAGTTCTTTTCACCAATTGGATTACAGACGTCTCCTCTGTATTGATAGGGTATTAGAAACGGGAATGTTGTAAATCAATGTGTAGTAAAATTCATGTCAGACAAGTCTGACGACTGGGCTGATGAATACCATCCGGCACCAAATAATCCCGAAAACCATGATTAATGTAAAAAAGAAGAACGACACAGGTTCCATTCCAATAACATTATCTTTCTTATTCTGTTTTAATACTTTGTTTGACGTGTAAAGGGAATGAAATAGCAAATGATTGATTGATTGATTGTTGGTTGCTTAA
>JARWCS010321930.1:0-12762 GCA_034783895.1 Geukensia demissa | reverse complement strand
TCCGTATTTACAGATACTTAAGTATTCCTTAGTTAAGGGAGTACTTAAGATGCTTTATGAATACCACTAAGATTTTACTCTTAACTAAGGAAATCCTTAGGGAAATCTTAGTCAAATGAACACTTAAGTGGAGTGTTTATGAATACGGGCCCAGGTTTCAGTTCCATTGTTGTTTCCTCAGATCAAAGAATTTTCATCAAATGTTCAAAATCGGATGATCTGATTGGTTAATCATTGAGGTTTTTAGTTTAAAGAAACGTACGACTGATTTTAATACAGAAAACGCTTAGTCTACTTCATTTGCATGTAAACCAAAATACAAGTTTACCCATGTCGAATAAGAATGGCAAATTTTGATATGCTGTAAGGCCATTTCAAATTTAACCATTAGCGCAATTAACAGCGGCGAGTAATAAAAATAAGATGTATTATGATTTCCCATGAGACAGCCGTCCAAACGTGTAAATCACAAACTTCTACAGTTGTCCCAAAGCCTTCATTAATGGACACATATCCACATTCTACGGTAATCTACAAAACACCTCAAAATAAAAAAGTGCTGATATTAAAATGTAACAACTATCTTCCAATTAAGTATATAATGTAAAACAAGTAGCAATTAAACATAAAAAGAACAACATCCACTGGGATTACAGGTTCTTGGCTTTGGACAAGGCTGGTTAAACATGCTTGTGAGTACTCAACCCTCCCCCTAATCTGGGACAGTGGTATATCACAACGACATAAAACATACTTTAAAAACCAACTACATAAGATTTAACTTTTGCAGTTAATACATAATGCGCAGATAGAAATAACAAATAGAACAAGAGACAACGATAAGTATCGACCTCAAAAAAAAAAAAAAAAAAAAAAAAAAAAAAAAAAAAAAAAAAAACTCGCTGTTTCTGACAGCTACTTAAAAATGCAAACACAGATGATAGTTGTGAAAACTCTAAATCGCCCCAAAATGAAAAATCCTGTATGCGTAAAATAATACTGCTTTTACCTGAATATTATCAAAAATGTAAATGTAACAAAACATTTAACACAAAGACACAGACAAACCTATGATCACAATTCCTGACTTGCGACAGGCACCTGAGACATGTGGTTGGATTGACCTAGTTTAGTGGGTATCAAACCTTCCCCCAGCGAGTGGTCAAAGGACAAAATCAAAGAAAACAAAAACAGCAATCAACGCCAATAACAATCAAACAGAAAGCCACCCAACCCGACTAGAGATGACCTTAATAACAATAGATATACTTAACACAATACATGGAACAAGAAGATACATCCCTAATGCATGATCGCAGTTACTGAAAGCAAGCTGATGATAAACATCAAGCCTCTCAACACGAGATACCATCAAACACAGTATGTCTGAAGATTTAATAATGTGTTGTCAGTAAACGCGAAGAAAGACAAGATAGATGCGATGCCAAATGTATAAATATTTGTGTAATGATACGATCAGTTCATTAATATTTGTACCAACAAAAATAGGTTTTAATGTCTTGACTACAACGTCCAACTTGTAGATACGTTTGTTTAACGGAACGATGAGATTCATAAAAGCACAAACGCGACAAAAATAATGTTATTGTCGTGTAATTAAAACAAAATTTTACACATAACAGCTGATACCTTGTTCGTCAAAAATATGTCATTCGAAGAATTTATTTCTTTATTGAGTTTTACGTGGCCGTCCAAGTTAATTACACTATTCATGTTTGTAGGATTTGTAACTAATCCGTATATGGCAATTAATCATTGTGACAGTCGAGACATCCTATCAATCTGTTTGAATACTTTAAATTGCAGAAAAATATCAATGTATTTAGATTTTCAACAATGTAATTCACTGCAGACCGCAAACACGTTTTGACAAACAACTTGTTTTTTTTTATTGTTGCAAATTTCATTTTTATGAACTAATATTTGCTAACTATTCTGTGCTTGGTGCCAGGGAGAAGTCATTAAGTTTTGATAAATGATTTTTTGCTAAAAAATTGAGCTTTCAGGTCTGCAACGGGTCTAAACATATTTAGATATTTAAGAATTATTGTTAATGTTTTAAGCAACTGTCGCCGGGTATTTTACCTCGTGGCATTATTATAACAAGTTAAGGATGCCATATTTATTTTGCAAAAATACAATGACCAAACGCTACATAAAATTATGAATAGAAAAATGAAATAGGAAAAATAAAATATCAAAACCGATATTTTAGAAAATAATACATATGAATTATAGACTAACCTGCAAAAATACAATGCAAGTGGGGTCAGCCACTGCTCGTGTCAACGCCTTAGCTAGGCATGATTTGAAATCATATGGGTGGGTTGGTTAGAGTTTAACGTTGAATTAGTGCGTGCAAGGTGTGCTCGATATGTCTGTAGTCAATCGTCAATGAACATGAATTCAATGAATGACAGATGAATAAATGATATATTAATAAATCATAAACATATACACACAAATACAAACACATAAAGAATCACAACAGTTTAATAAATATTTGCTGTGACACAACCAGTATTGCAAAAAAATATTGGCTATTCCATAGTTTATACCTTAAATTGATTGTAAACACTTTGTTTCGTTTCTTGTTTGTATTGTCTCTTGATTTGCTTCCTCTTGTATGTTGGTCATTTATCATCGAGTACACTGAAAATAACGAGTGGCCTTAATAGATCAGGTACCGTACATGTAAACATAAAGCTGTTTAAATAAACAATTTGCCGAGGAAACAATTAAGGTAAGGTAGCTCCGATCATTGTTGTTCAAGTTGCATTCATAAAATATCTTTACATTTGCATTTCATTAATAAAATCTTAAATAAAGGAAACACTAATACATCACAATTTTTATATATGCCTGATTTTGTTGAGTAAATCAAAAAAGAGGGCACAAACAGTTCACTAATTTTTGACATTTTGTGCATTTGTCCACATATTTGATCACAATTTTAACTTTAGACATTATTTTTTTTACTTAAAATAAATATACTTTTGTTATATGTATATATGTTTATATTTATTGATTATTGATTGAGATGTGAAATAATTTGTTTATTGATTTTTATCATTTGTCAATGGTGGTAGAAACTACATCAGAATATGAGTTAATAAAACGTGAAATGCAATTCAAACAACAAGAGTTAGAATACAAAAATTACGACCTATTCGACCGATTTCCCCTTTTCATTTTGAGAAAATTGCGAGTCAATATCAAAAGGCAGCAAGCATTAGGTGGAAAGTGAAAAAAAATAATTTCTTTAAAAATGACTTCAAAAGTTTATTTATTTCAGAAGAAATAGGTAAATATCGATTTTAACCATTTGCACCTTTCCCGTATCCATGGAAACTTCTTGTCCTTAGTTACGGAGTCAAATTCACATATCGGTAATGAGAAAAAGGTCACTTTTTGAAGATGTGTAAAGCCACAACTATAGAACACCTATGCTAAAAAAATTACAAATTAAAGACTGTTGCTATGGTAACGGGAACATTTATAGAAATTCCACTATTGTGGCTTAACATCTTTGTATTTATGAAATTTTTAAAACTGATAAACGTTTTAAACTGTCTCAACTTTTATCAGCTGAAAGTACTAGTGAAATATTCATTATACTGAATAAAAACATAACAGATAATCCATAGATATAACACAGCAAGTTTCTCAACTACAATGTTCTGAATAGCATTTGAAATTGGATAGTTTCATTGTTAAATTATAACGGTTAAAATACCAAAGGCATTTTTGTAATTAACAAATCATAGTAAAAAACGTCCGGCTTTATTATAAGGTACTTTTGTGAAAATTGCTTAGTATGTGTTTTTTCTGTTGACTATTATATAAACTGAAATCAACATTCCAGTTTTTTATTTCGTAGAACCCTTAGGTTTTACTGTGAAACTTAATGATCAGACGGCTCGGCATGAATCGCTCACCTGACATATATTTACAGAGTATATTTGACTGCAACCCCTATATTTACTGGAACTTTAGTTTTTACAGCCACGTAAAGATAGTTTCTGGTTTATTTTTCAATCAGGAACAATAATTGTCAATGGACCTATATGTAATTTTCTGATTTTCCAAGAACTGTACCTGGCAGTCATGTTATTTGTCCGACCGTGAAGATATATGGAAATACTATATAGAGGCTATAGCATAGATGCATCAAGTCAAGGATCAGTTCATTTGATCCGGCGATTTCAGATGAGAAGTTGAAATGTAAAAGTTAACATGGTTAACGCACAGGCGTACGTCAAGTGATAACAAAATCTCACATTGCCCTTTGGTCAGGTAAACTAAAAATGAGTTTTAGTGCATTCCAGGTAAAAAATCCATGTATATATCATGAACATGCTAGAAATGCAGAACCAGACTCATTCTTATGACCTGTTTCCCTTACCACAACAATAAAAACTGCGGATTCCAAAGATATAGCTTGAAGCTTTTTTGTCATTATGATATTTGAAATTTTAAATATTGATGTAATCTATCGCGATGAATGTGTTCGCTGATTATATTATTGTCTGGTAAAACAATATTCCATCGTTCGATTTCTGGTGACATGAAAAAATAGAATCAAATAAAGAAAATGTATAAACCATGATAAATATTTCAAAACATTTAACTTGTTTTGTCCTTACAGCAAATTTGATGACATAATAAATGTCTCAACCTTTGTCTGGCATTTTGTAATCCCAGGATTCCAATATGAACTGTTTTATCGAATATGTCTTCAGTACACAAAGCCAATTAGCATACTATCTGAAATTTAAAGCTATGGCTGTAGCGTCTATACAAAGATATTTTAAAGTACCTTATAGCTTTATATTTGTTTGTAACAGTTGGATGCCTGATTTGTTAACTTATTTTGTTTTTTAATTGGCGGTATAAATGCCGTTGATAGTCACCAGGGCTCAACCCACAAAACTATCAAAAAGCCACATGGTGTATACATAGGGTTATTTAGGTACAATACAGAAAATTCAGCCGAAGAATGTATTCGGTCACATTCAGAGAAACTTTCTTTCCATACAAATTAGATGTACTGACCCATGTAGATTTCAAAATGTATGTCTTAAGCGACTACAGATTTTGATTTCATCTATGTGTTTCGGTATGATTAAAGATTAAAGACAGATAAAATATCTGGTTCTTCTAAAAATTTTCTGATTTTCGTCTGTAGTTTTTACTTACCTGGATCATATCAGAGAGTTCAAACCTTCCTTTTAAAAAGATTGCATTCTTTAAGATTTCAAGAAAGCAATATATACCCCAAGAATCAAGTAATATCCATTACAAAGCAAATCCTTGGAACTAACAGTCTACCAGCGACAACTGTAACACTACAGTGTTGGAACTATAAATTAAATTTTCAAATAACGTTTAATAATGACACTTAATATTTAATTTAATGAATCAGCAGAATATGTGAAACGTAAGCTGGTGTATATAAGGAACTGTCTTCAACAGACAGTTCAGATTGTAACTAAAGCTTTAAAAACGTTCGGCCGTATTTCTTCTTTTGGATCTTGCCCTGTGCAGTTGTGCCAGCTTAGTCTGTCTCGTAGTCTTACACAACCCTCACACCATAACAGTCTATTTAATGATTTCAAAATACTTTTCCTGCTTTAAAAGCAAATGAATTTTAAACAAACTTCCAATGTTGATCATCTAGAAAAAAAATGATCTTTTTTCTTAGAGGTTTATCAAAAGAAGCGCTTCGTATATATGAATCAGTTTTAAATATTGTTCATTGTTAATGATGTCTTTCGGCCAATCATTCCTCCTTTGTTTTTTTTTCATAAATATTAGGTACATTGTACTCTCAGCAAACACGGAGAATAAATGAAAGGAAAATCACCTTTGTCTTTCATTCCTTATTCTTCATAGATAACGTTTCATTTCCCTAAAGTTTAATTGATATTTGTAAAAGTATAATTAATGTTATGATATTAATGTTAAGGGACCATATTTTTAATTATAATTTAACATAATATTAGATTTGGCAAATTATAGACCACATATCCAATTCTAGTCCTTTGAGTAACAGCTGATATCATGGTTATTTATATCTACGATGGAAATGAAATACGTTTGAGGTGGCAAAAGTTTCAAATGTAATTCGTTTCGTAATGTCATTATTACAAATTCAGTGATATAAGTGCCAGAGGGCTCGGGTGGCCGAGTGGTCTAGGTAGTTGATTTAAACTTACCTGTACAGATCATTGAAGCCTATCACCTATATGGCTTGAGTTCTTGCCTGACTTTGTACCATACAAAAACGGGTGGAGTTTATCGCACGTGATAAGGTTTGTCAGTTACCTGCCCAAGGTTGGTGATTCTCTCTTGGTACTCTGGCTTCCTCCACCAGTAAAACTGACCGCCGCGATATGACTGCATTATTGTTGAAATTGGCGTTAAACCCCAACAAAAACAAATTCGTATTGGAGTACAAGCAGCTACATGTGAAATGTAGTCTTATACATTACCAACTATAAAATCAGCCCGAAGACATGACATGAAGTGGTTTCATGACAATGTCTTTGATGATTTTTTAATTCAGAAATCCATCCATATATGCTGTTTTTATATAAAAATAGGAGATGTGGCATGATAGTCCATGAGACAGCCACCCACCAAATGAGAGTAGAATTTAAACTTCTACAGGTCCCATTATGGCCTTCAACAATGACCTAGAGTCCATACCATAACGGAAGCTGTAAAAGGCCCCGAAAAACAAAATGTGAAACTATACATAAAACACGACAATCGACCTAATCTAATGCAAAATAGTGAACATATAACAATAAATGACTAATTAAACAACGACAACCACTGGACTACAGGTTACTGGCTTGGAACAGGCACATTAGTATGTGGCAGAGTTAAACCGTTTGGAGAGCACTCAATCCTCCCCCTAACCTGAGAGACTGGTGTGACAAAACAACACTAAAAAACACACTATAAAAATCGGTTAGATGGATTTAACACTTGATATTGATACTGAAAACCAATAACAAATATAATTAAAACTTGATTCAAGATACAACAAAAGTATCGACCTCAAAAGTGTACTTGCAGTCACTGTCTGCTGGTTAAAAACCCAAAAGCAACCGATCAGGAAATTAAGTTTTCCTTCACTACGTTGTCAATTTGAACACGTCCAATTGGATTTAGAGTTTAAATATCATTAAAAGTCAAAGAAAACATAGGTTGTCGAAATGCCAATGTGAAATATATATAGACAGGAAGTAGAAAATGTTATAACAAGTATAAACTCTTTAGTTTAAGCTATTAACAAGAAAGTCAATATTAGTTCCAATAAAAACCATATTTAAAGATTTTATAATAATGCAGTGACGATATCCTTTAAGGATTTTAAGTTTTTTAAGACCATGTGGATTTTGTTAAATTTCCTAGCTTTATTTACAACGATTCCGTAAAAAGTAGGATGTGATATCCCATGTTTTATAAGATGATTACAAGTACATCAGAACTTTGAACCCCACTTCTACAGTGACGTTAATATTTGCATAATGGTTCTAAACTTTTATTGAATATTATATATGCGAGGATTATTTTTAAAATGTTTGATAGAAATCTGCTGGGCAGATGTTAAGAAAACTGTAATTTTTCATTTTCCAGACTTGACTTGTTTCCATGGCAACGATGGACATTTTGCAAATTTTAAAATCTTCTATACACAATTACTCGTGGTGTTATATAATTTGATGAACTTTGTTTCAGTTTTAATAATTGAAAAGTAAAATTTAAAAGGTTAACTATCAAACATGCATATAAATTTAAAAACTACACTTTTTATATATAACATGGCGAGCGAGGCTAAAATAATAGTATTTTGATAAATTTTCCATAAAAAATTGGTAATCTAGTTGATAGCTCCAGAGAAGTTGACAATACAGATTGGTGCAATAATTATGTCCACGCGCCGTACAAAATCAATGATGCACAATGACAATGCTCTAAAACATTAATTTAAATCCATCTCCTGTGTTGAATGTGTTTAATCGCCATGTAGAATTTAAATGTCGATAATATCCTTTTGGGACCTCAAATATCATAGGGTAAAACTGAAATGTTCGGATAGTTTCAATGGAACTATTTTTTGTTTGCAATGAATACAAATAATGTTTTGAATGCGGATTAAATTTATTAAAGGTAGCTAGGTATTAATATAGTGTTAATTTTTCTAGATTTTTTATTTAAATGTGGAGCGGTCGTTTTAAAATTAATCCATGTTATTTCTTTATTATATCACTTAACTTATTTACAATAATCTAATGTTACAGGTAGTAGATCTATGGTGTTATGTGTTCTATGATTATTTTGTTTCATTTTGTTGGCTTCAGTTTTGGTCTTTTGTCTGACTTGATGATTCCTGTATGCCACTTCGGTATTATTTATAACATTTACAGAATTGAAATACTGTTGTCATAAATTTTAAAAATATATATAATGCAGTAAACAAATTCCAAAAATATATAAAATCTATGATGACATTTTTATCTTGCCACTCCAAGATACCAAAGAAACAGAAAAAATGAAAATCAAATGAAAGCCAAAACCATAGCCAAAGAATGGACTCGGAAGACAAACAATAGGAAAAACAAGGAAACAAAGCAAGAAAACTAACAGTCCAGGGACACGAACACTATAAAAAGAGGTCGGCCTCAAATGCTCCAGATGAGTAAGCAGAGTCTGTTACTTTTGTTGAATCCGTCGTGTTACTCGAAGCCTGTTGTAAGTCATAATCTGGGGTAGTCGAAAATGGTATAAAATGGAGTTTGAGTTATGGTATTCCAAAACATAAAACTTTAATTGGAACACAAAAATGTATTGTAATAAAGGCATGTTCAATATATATATTTTTTTCAATTTGTCTACAACCTGTTTGATAAAAGAAAGATATACAAGGCATTATTTTCAAGAACTTGTTTCGTGCCCCACGGAAAGATAGTTAAATAAAAGCAACATCTTAACGAGAAATTATGCGGCACAAAATCCAGAAAAGATGCGGTCGTGTCTTTCTGGTGTATTTTACATATTCTTTCTTTAAAATATTATACACCGAAATCATGTCGCATTTACGTCACTACAGCCATTATATTGTAGCAGACATGATTAAAACCTCAAACATGACAATTAGAACATGAAGACGGGGCAATTAAAAAATACTAATAACCGATTCATGTTGTGTCTGTTCTGAAAATGAGGATTTAATTATTGACCGGTATTAGTACGACAACAATTACGTTGAAACAAATATGGCAAAAAACATAAGCAACGATTACGATCACCAATAGATTAGTTTTATGACGTGGGGTTCTTTGCACTGTAAATCAATTAACGCGTAGACCAATGCACTGATACCGGGAATACCATACTCAATATAGGTTAGGCACTTTCACACGTATTTAGAGTGCTTTAAAACAATATCGTTTTAAAATAAACTTAATATGTTTAATGTGCATTTTGGTTATGTCGTAAATTCGTTGCACGTTGTCTTGTTTTAAATCTAAGTTAAACGTAACTTTTTAGTGCCAAAAATATCTCAGACTTCTCAGACTGAAATTTCCTTAAATTTTTTATTGAAAAACAGAGTCGTTGTCCAAGGAAATAATAATAGAAATGTCCATTTTACCATCGTAAACTTTCCTTGTCAGAACGAGGACGGACCTTCTTATGCTGTTAAAAATTTCACAACTGTTCTTACTTGCCTTTTTTGTAGATTATCTTGTCAGGTATCTATATTTTTGATTAACTTTTACAGCAAGGATATCGTTATCACATATCACGAAACGTTCACTAAATTTCACAACTGGTACAGAAAATAACGTCGTATTGTTGCAATTGCAGAATTTTAATGAAACAAGAGATGTTTTCATCATTCAAAGGAAATAAGGCATATAAATTCAAAAGTGATCCGATGAATCTTGCAATTCAATTAAATAATTTTATTCGACATTGTTGTCAGAAATTTAAGTCTTCCTTTTATTGACACTAATATTAACAATTACTTTATATAAATTTTAATTTAAATCTTGGTTGATCAACACAAGTTTTTTGAAGTTCTGATTCTTTAAGGACTAAAAATAAAAATTTACCAGTGTTGAATAAAACTAATGAAGTTTGATATGCAATATGTAGATTTCAAGGAATAACCAGCAGCAATAGACAAAACCATAGAAACATAAAAATAGTACAGACACATTAAATTAAGGTCCCTGCTGAACACTGGAAAGTCTCTACCATGAATTGGTTGCCTCAATTACAACCAAGAAAACTTTTTTTTAGTTTCGTTTTATCTCGACAACCATTAAGTGTACTGCTAAACTTTCTGTCGTTTTGACTATTGTTCTGTCTAAATTGAAAGAACTTATCATGAATTACTTGAAGCTTACCAAAATAAACTATATCCGGAGTGTAAAAAATCACTGAAGGTTTTGGATAAATTACACTTTCGAAAAACACGTTGAACTGTTGGAAGTTATGATTTCTCTACTCTTTATACTACATTTCCACATTATCGTTTTAAAATGAAATTTTCATATTTGACGAAGACAAATATAAAAGATATACTTGCTGAACCTGTGAGGAAATGATTGATTCTGTCAATTTCCTTCTCGATTATAAATTTTATTTTTATCCTTTTTGGCAACAACACTTATAGACTGATCGTAGAAATTCCAATGGGCACAAATTGGGCTCCTTTAATTTCAGCTTTCTTTTTTTTTTACTGTAATAAATCTAAGTTTATGGTAAAACTTCATAAGGATCCTCTAAATCTGCCTTAATAGACAAATTACAATAACTACCGCTACCTTGATGATATCTTTTCGGTTATAACTCAGATTTCTACCAATACACTACGAAGATTTATCAAACGGAATCAACCTTAAATAAAGCCAACTGCCTATTTCCGTGTAGTGTAATTTCGTAAAGTTAAAAGAAAAATTTACACCAAAATTTACAACAAAAGGGGCGATTTCTTATTCCCAATTTTCCCTTATTTGATGGAGCCGTTCATCACTTGGCTCCTTAATACGGTTATATATCTCTCAAATTGTTCGTTATGCCCGTGTTTGTTGCGACGTTTCAGATTTAATGAACGCAATTTCGTACAACTGACAATTCATTTCGTCAAGGAATTCCCTTCCATAAATTAATTAAAACCAATTGCAATCATCTGATGAAAAACGGGTTATCACATCCTACTTTTTACGTCAACATGGAAATAAAGCTCGTAAATTCAAACTAAATTCCATTAGTCTTAACACTCATCTTCATAAACTTATCTGTAAAGGATATCGTCACAGTATTATTATTACATCTTTAAACATGTTTTTATCGCTACTTATATGTTAATAGCTTAATACTGAACTGAACAATTTATATTTGTTATACATTTTCTACTTTTTGTCTATATATTTTTAAATTGTCATTTGCACAATCCTATTTTTTAAGACTTCTAATGATATTTAGACACTAAATTTTATTGGGCGTGTTTTCCTTGATCCGAAGTTAAGGAAACTTGGTTTCCTGATCAGTTGTAATTGGGTTTGAACTAGAAGACAGCAACTGCGAGTACTCTTTCGAGGTCGATACTTTTGTTGTATCATGCATTAATTTAAATTGTATTTGTTGTTGGTTTTCAGTACAGTTCTCAAGTGTTAAATCCATGCAACTGATTTTTTTGTGTTTTATTGATGTTTTGTCACACCACTGTCCCAGATTAGGAAGATAGTTGAGCTCTCACAGACTGGTCACATACATGCACTTAATATGCCTGCCCAAGCCAGGAACCTGTAGTCGTTGTCGTTGTTTATTTTGTCATTTTCTTTATTCTTATGCCATTTTTTTGTAGTTTAGGTCGATTGTCGAATAGTTTTCCTTTTTGTATTTTTGGGGCCTTTTAAGTTATCGTTCAGGTATAGACTTCGGTTCATTTTGGAGACCTAAATGGGACCTGTAGAAGTTTAAATTCGACTTTAATTTGGTGGATGGCTTTCTAATTGACATGTCACATCTCTTATTTTATATAGTAAAACGAAGTATTCATATCCAAACAAATCAAAATCAAATCCAGCTGAGAAGGACATCTTCCATGTGTAAGACAATGAATGAAGCCTTATCCCTTATTTTAGATGTTTAGAATTTAAATTATTCCTGAAAATTTTTGTAAATTAATACGTGGTAAAATTCATCCCAGACAGGTCTGTCAACTGGGTTGATGAATATCCTCGAGACCTGTGGCCTTTAGACGTTGCATAGGCGTGATGACTTTGTAATCAATCAAAGCAAATTGAGTCAACTTTCAACTGCAAACATTACCTCTCCTTGTTTTTTTAATACTATAATTGTTCAAGCACTTTATCTATGAAAATTGTATATTTCCTTGTATGATTTTTACAGTGTGTCTCTGACTAAGTAATTTTCTATTTTTTTTTATCTTTCATCACGAGAAAAAGGGGAAGTTAAGATAAATCAAAAGTAATAAAACCCATCGCATGATACATACGCCTGTTCAAAGTCAATTTTAGTGACCATTGTATTGTCGTCATGTAATTTTGATAATTTCACTTTCATATTTATTTGTTAACATTTTGATATTTCCACTGTCAGTTAATATAAAAACTTGATTATACTCTATGTCAGGCTTTTCTGGAGTGTGATTTTCGAGCTTCATAAGTTTATTTGTGCGATTCTGTCTTTTTA